>JABMCL010001309.1:0-2500 GCA_018857735.1 Alviniconcha marisindica | reverse complement strand
CAAGACGCAAAAGTTTATTTGATTGGCCAGTGGCCTTCACAAAGGGTATACTAATAGTTGCAAACTGTACTTCAGCAAAGTGTTTGAGAGAGAGAGAGGAGAGAGAGAGAGAGAGAGAGAGAGAGAGAGAGAGAGAGAGAGAAGAGATGATGGTGAGTTAGGATGAGAATGTGTAGTGTGTTAGTGAGACATGTGTGAGTTAGGGAGCGAGACGATGTGCGTGTGTGTGTTGTGTTAATGTGTTGTGTGTTGTGTGTGTGTGTGTGTGTGTGGAATGTGTGTGTGTGTGTGTGTGTGTGTGTGTGTGGTGTGTGTGTGTGGTGTGTGTGTGGTGTGTGTGTGTGTTGTGTTAGTGTGTGTTGTGTGTGTGTGGGGTGTGGGGTGTGTGTGGGGTGTGTGTGTGTGTGTGTGTGTGTGTGGTGTGTGTGTGGTTTGGGTGAGGGCTGGATGTAAAAAAAAACAACATGTTTTTTATCTATTACTCTCGTAAAAAGAATCTTCCCCCTTCTCTCTCTGTCTCCACCACCTCCATCCGCCCCCAACCCCCCCCCCCCCGGGCCCACACCGGCCAGTCATTACCGAGAGGAAGAGGAAGGCCGCCAATGAAGCTGTTGACAACACCCACGTGATGCCAGGGGCCGAAACTCCCCTTCCGGGGAGACTAATTAACCAAATTTATCGGCCTTGTTCAGGAACCTATAATTACCCTCCTGCTATCAGTCTGCTAGCTGGCATGTACTCGCTTCTGCCGCCAAGGACATGGAGGTGGGTCGTTCGAAGTTGCGCGCGATGCCGGAACGTGTGTTTGAGGCACAGTGAGAAAGTGAAACAGTGAGAGAGAAAAAGGGAGAGAGAGAAAGAAAAAAAGTATTTGCTGCACGAGGGTGGGGCTGGCGCTAGGGGAACGAAAGTAAAAAGGAAAGAAGGAAAATGCTAATTATTTTAGTAAAGTACTCTTTGCCTCTGTCTCTGTGTCTCTGTGTCTCTGTCTGTCTCTCTAGTCTCTCTCTCTCTCTCTCTCTCTGACTCTCTCTCTCTCTCTCTCTCTCTCTCTCTCTCTCTCTCTCTCTCTCTCTCTCTCTCTCTCTCTCTCTCTCTCTCTCTCTCTCTGTGTCTGTCTGTCTGTCTCTATCTCTCTGTGTGTCTCTCTCTGTCTGTCTGTCTGTCTGTCTCTATCTCTCTGTGTGTCTCTCTCCTCCCCCCCCCCCGTCCGCTCCCCCCCCCCCCCCCCCCCCCCCCCCCCCACACACACACACAGCATTCCCTCGTGTACTAGATTTGGACGTAAAGGCCCTTCCAGCCCGTTGCACCATACCCTCGTAAGACAAATGTTATTTATTCATTATCTCTCTCTCTCTCTCTTGCCCCCACCCCCACCCGCCCCACTCCCTCACTCCCTCCCCCCCTCTCCGCCTCTCTATAACAACCCCCCCCCACACACACACACACACACACCTCTCTCTGTTCCTGATCCACACGCGTTATGGACCCAAGCGATGAGACTCTAATTCGGTTTCAATGTCGCTTTACGTCCACAGAGACCATAAGGACTATTAGGAACTATCCCCCCCCCCCCCCCCCCACCCCCTCCCACCCACCCCTCCCCACCCCACCCTCCAATAAATTGCAAGACTCTTCTTCTTTTTCTTTTTTCTTCACAATCAAAGTGGATAAACATACTGAGTAACCATACTGACATTTTTCAAATACTTCTGTCATTATAAGGAAAGGTCAAAGGTCAGTCAGTTTAGAAATCTGAATTTAACGTCCTGTCAACCGTACAGAGTGACCCTGGTGTGAGCATGTACAAGATAACTGACCCTGGTGTGAGCATGTACAAGATAACTGACCCTGGTGTGAGCATGTACAAGATAATTGACCCTGGTGTGAGCATGTACAAGATAACTGACCCTGGCGTGAGCATATAACTGACCCTGGTGTGAGCATGTACAAGATAACTGACCCTGGTGTGAGCATGCACAAGATAACTGACCCTGGTGTGAGCATATAACTGACCCTGGTGTGAGCATATAACTGACCCTGGTGTGAACATGTACAAGATAACTAACCCTGGTGTGAGCACATACAACACAAGATAGCTGACCCTAGTGTGAGAATTACAAGATAACACAAGATAACTGACCCTGGTGTGAGCAGATACAACACAAGATAGCTGACCCTTGTGTGAGCAGGTAAAACACAAGATAGCTAACCCTGGTGTGAGCATATACAACACAAGATAGCTTACCCTGGTGTGAGCATTAAAAGATAATACAAGATAACTGACCGTGGTGTGAGCAGATACAACACAAACACGACAACTGAGCCTGGTGTGCAAGATAACTGACCCTAGTGTGAGCAGATCCAAGATAACACCAGATAACTGACCCCGGTGTGAGCATATACTAGATAACACAAGATAACTGACCCTGGTGTGAGCATGTACAAGATAACACAAGATAACTGACCCTGGTGTGAGCATTACAAAATAAACACGACA
>JABMCL010000855.1:217500-223262 GCA_018857735.1 Alviniconcha marisindica | reverse complement strand
CCTTTCTAAAATCCCTCTTTAACCCAGCATAACTTTTAGATGTTTTTTCGCAAAAATTTAAAAATTAGAATTTAATAAAGGCTTTTTATGCAAAAAAATAGTTTTGGTTATGCCCCATCAAATCTAAAATTAAACTTTCTTTAAAATCAGAACGACATTCACCAAACTGTAGACCCCGTCCTAGATTAGATTTTTTTAAAATGTACTTGATTTTTCCCGGGGGAAACCTATGAACAATTTCCATTTAAATTTAAAAATTTTTCGTCAAAAAGCTTTTAAAAAAACTTTAACAGTATTAAGGGAAAAATCACAAAAAACTTGATTAAAGGTAGGCACTATTTTTTTTTGATTTTGAACATGTTTTGAACATTTATTTGTCATATTTGTGATTTAGATAGTATATTATGCATACATCATGCTCTTTTTTACTCTCTGTCTGTCTTCTGTCTGTTTTTTTCCTTTTTCTTTTTTCTGCCGCTGTCTTCTTCTGTCTTCTTCCTTCTCTCCCTCTCTCTCTCTCTCTCTCTCCCCCCTCTAATTCTTCTTCCTTCTCCCTCTCTCTCATATTTAATATAAATTTTGGGTTTTTAAAAAATTTTTTGTTTTTTTTTGTTGTTTTTTGTTTTTCCCGAGGGGGGATAAAAAAAAGTATATTGTTTTTTCCTTTCCCCTCGAAAAAAAAAAATTCGTTCGTTCTTCGTTCTTCCTCTCTCTCTCTCCCCCCTCTCTCTCTCTTTTTCCCCTTTTCTTTTCCTCTCTCTCTCTCCTCTCCTCTCTAAAATTTAAAAATTTTCTTCGGGTTGTCGGTTGTCTGTCTGTCTGTCTTCTGTCTTCTTTTCTTCTTCTTCTCTCCTTTTTCTTCCCCTCCCCCTCTCTCTTTCTCCTCTCTCCCCTCTTCTCTCAAAAAAATCCTTGTAAAATAGTTTTCGGTTGATCTCTCTCTTCTTCTCTCTGCTCTGTCCTGTCCTCTTCTCTTCTCTCTCTCTTTTCTCCTCTCCTCTCTCCTCTCTCTCTCCTGCTAACGGCTGTAAATTTCCCGGCCCCCCCCCAAAGAAATTTTTTTTTCGGAAAGGAAAAAATCCATAAACATAGCCAACAGCTGCACCGTAAACCTGCAAAAAAAACGTTAAAGAACGCCGGTTTTACGATGACAAATCACAGTTTCCCGTTGTTGATACAGACAACTTACCCGAGCTCCGAACTAACTGAAAAGAGACGAAACTGCATGCAGAACACCCCCCCCCCCCCTTACCCCCCCCCCCCCCCCCCCCCCCCCCCTGCCCCGCCCCCTCCCCCCCAAATCCTTTTTTTTTCCGTGGTTTTTCGGCTGGAAAAGTGATATCGATTGAGAGATCAGTTAAAATCTTACATTGCCGCGGCTCGACCAAAAATAATCCAGGGGGCGCTCATGGGCTTGAAGTCTTTTCATCCTGTGCCTTTTTGGGCCGGCGGGGGGAGGGGGGAGGGGGGGGGGGGGGGGACAGACAAGAAAAACGACACACACCCCACCACACTCTCTCTCTCTCTCTCTCTCTCCCCCTCTCTCTCTCTCTCTCTGAGAGTGAAATCCTTTTCCCTTTTATTTCCATTTAGCCTTAAAAACAAGATATTTGGTAAATTACAACAGGAACATATCTATCAAGAAAAGTGGTTTGCTAGCAACATGAATGGCAAAAAACCCAAAAATCAATACTTGGCTGGCAAATTTTTGTTTTTTGCATTGCAGTTAAGGTTAAAAAAGAGAACGATAATTCCTGATGACTTTTGCTACGTCAAAGATTGATTTGGGTAGTTTCCTTTTATATTGGTAATGTATGATTTTTTTTTTATACTAAATTTGTTATGTGCATGACTGTGAGTACGCGTGCCCATTGGATCTTTTTTTTCATGTGCATGATTTCGCTGGCAAGAGTGTGCGCGCCGTGCGCGAGGGGTGTGTGTGTGTGTGTGTGGGTTGTGTTTTGGGTGTGTGTGTGTGTGTGAGCGGGGGACCGAGAGAGAGAGAGAGAGAGAGAGAGAGAGAAGGAAAAGAGAGAGAGAGGTACGGGGGTTTTTGAATATTTAGAATGCCCTTTAAAAATGGCCCCCCCCCTTGAAAAAGGGGGTTGGCCTTATATCAATAAAATCATTCAGTGTTGTCAGTGTCAGTGTGGTGTGTGTGGGTGTGGGGTGTTTTTTCTTCTCCCTCCTCTCTCCTCTCTCTCTCTCTCCCCTCTCCCCCCCCCCCCCCCCCCCCCCCCCAACCCCAAACCCCTTTCCCTCTTCTTCTTCTTTTCTTCCCCCCTTTTCCCCCTTTTTTCCCTAACCCCAAAAACCCCCCCCCCCCCCCCCCCCCCCCACCTCCTCCCTATTCTTCCTCCCCCCCCCCCCCTCAAACTCTCTCCCCTCTTTCCCCCTCTCCCGGTTCCCCTTAAAATTTTCATCCTTCGCTTCCCCCCCTTCCCCCTCATTTTCCCCAAAAGTTTTTCCTTTTTTTTGGGTATGTTTTTTTAACAAATTTTTTGCCCCTCTTTCGGGGCCCTTGGTTTTTTTTTCCCCATTTTTTCCCTTAAAGGTTCCCCCTCCCCTTTTTTTTTTTTTTTTTTTTTGTTTTTCCCCGGGGGGGGGGGGGGGGGGGTTCTTTTTTAAATTTCATTTCTTTGCTTCCCCCCTTAAAATTCCTTTTCTTCAGTCTTCTTCTTCGTGTTTTGGTTTTTTTTGTTGGGGGTGCTCTTCTCCCTTTTTTTCTCTTTTCTCTTTTCCCCTTCCTTCTCCTCTCTCTCTCACCAACCACACACACACACAAAAAACACCACACACACACCACACCACACACCCCCCCCACACACACACAAAAACACCCCAACTCTCTCTCTCTCTCTCTCTCCCTTCCTCCTCTTCCTTCATTCTCCTCCCCCCCCCCAACACACCACACACCACACACACACACACACACACCCCACCCTACACCACACAGATATATACATACACTGCCACCAACCAACCAACCAACCAAACAAACATACAAAGCAATCAATCTACTCTGCAGGTTATAAAACCACAGACAAGACTCTGACACCGGTTCCGCCTTGAACGTGTTTGCAGTCAACGGTGATCGCATTCAGCTCTGCCGTTCCAGCCGTCATTTACATCAAAGATAGGAAACAAAGAAGGAATAAAACCGAAGAACCTAATTCTCTTGCTGCTTGTGCCGCAAGCGCTGACGCTCTCTGCTGCAGGGCATATGTGATTCTCAATTGTCAGTGCTTGCGACTCGCCTATATATATATATATATATAAATATATATTTTATATATATTTTATATATATATATATAAAAACCGGGGCTGGAGCAGCCTTTTTTGGGGGGGGCCAAAATATTTAAGTATGCCGGTCGGGGGGTTTTTTTTTTTTTGCTTTTGGTTTTTTAATGGAAAAGCCTGATCTGACATGAGAGAGCCAGCCCGGCAGCCAGAGAGACAGACAGGCAGACAGATGGGGAGAGAGACAAAAGACAGACAGACACAGAGACAGACAGACAGAGAGACAGAGACAGACAGACAGAGACAACGAGAAAGAGAGAAAGGGACAGAGAGAGACAGAGACAGAATGAGAAGAAGAAGAAGAGGCCAGATGCAAACAACTCCGGTAAAGCTAGGGTTAGGGTAAATCTAAAAGGACAACCGTACCGTTGGCTGCTCGTATTGTTGACGCACGGATAGCTTTGCTGTGCTCCCTCGACAACAGGCGTTGAAACCACCACCAGCGCCGCCACCGCCACCACCACCACCACCGCGGACAGCGTCCACGACGGTGCTCCCACTACTCCAGCAAAGACGCTGGCTGCATCAGTGTCCCTCCTGCAGGATGCCATACTCCCTTCACAGTCACTATAGGCTGTATTACATCCACTTTACCAAACACGACACAGCACAAGGCCGGTGGAAAGAAAAGCCGTGGCGGGCTTGTTAGAACCCCAGCTCTGGGCCTTAAAGTCGATCACAACAATACTGAGTTTTGCCCTTGCCGCAGTTCAGTCGGTCACTGACAACGACGCTGACTTTTCGCTGTTCCAGACAGACTGACGAAAACAAAAGTAGTTCGGCATTGGGGAAATCGCACAGTACTCTGGCGGAAGAATCAGTATAATCATAGTTCAGTCTCGGCCCTCACACACACACACGCACACACTGACACACACACACACACACACACGTGTAGGAAGTAGCCTAGTAGACTATAATCACAACGTGACGCTCTCGCGGCACACTTCAGTCAGTGGGGCTGATACGACCACATCGATACGGGCAGCACGAGCTAGAGCTACAGTTGCGATGACGCCGGCCCGTCACCGCTGTCAGCTCGGGCAGGCTGCATCAGTCGGACGAGTCAGAACCATTCGGCACAACTCGACAGGCGCGACGAGAGATCGAGCTAAGAAACGTTAACGGTATAGTAGCTAGCCTAGCTCACAGCTAGCGCAGTAAGTGTGTGCGAAGAGGAAGGGGGTGCGGCGGCGAGGGGAGAGAGGGGTGGGGAGGGCGGAGACGGGGGTAGGAAGGAGGAAGGAGACCTGAGGGTCTCGACAGCATCTGCCGAATAGAGGACTGGCAGAATGCATCGCTATGCATAACTGGGTGTTTACCTGCCTCGCTTAGCGGTTGTGTTGGTGGTGGTGATTGTGTTTGGGGTCGGCGGTATTTGGTACTGCAGAGGGTGTATACGAACGGGCTTGCCAGTAGGAAAATGACTGAGGAGGGAGAGAGAGGGAGAGAGAGAGAGGGAGAGAGAGAGAGAGTGTGTGTGTGTGTGTGTGTGTGTGTGTGTGTGTGTGTGTATGTGTGTGTGTGTGTGTGTGTGTGTGTGTGTGTGTGTGTGTGTGTATGTGTGTGTGTGCGTGTGCGTGTGCGTGTGTGTGTGTGTGTGTGTTGTCTGTGTGTGTGTTTGTTTGCGTGTGTGTGTGTGTGTGTGTGTGTGTGTGTGTGTGTGTGTGTGTGTGTGTGTTGTGGAAGTACTCGCCTATGTATATGCGTGCGTGCGCCTGTGCGTGTGTGCAGGGTTACTGTGTGTGCGTGTATCATTGTGTTTACGTTTGGGTATATGTGTGTGAGTGTGCGCGCGCTTCTCTCTCGCTCTCTCTGTGCGTGCGTGCGTGTGCGTGTGTGTGTGCGTGCGTGAGTGTGTGCGTGCGTGTGTGCGTGCGTGTGTGCGTGCGTGCGTGCGTGCACGCGCAGGTAGGAAGAGGGAATAAGTGGACTAACCGGACTAACACCAACTGACACGTGAAGCCCGGCGGCGCGGTACAAGCGACACCAGTAATGCACGTAACTAGCTGGCCCTACCTCGCACTCTAAGCCGTCCATGGATTTCATTCCTTTACCGTTTATCCGACCCTGCACCTGATGGGTCTTAGCGAGAGTCGCTTGCCGGCACCGATCGTGCACACACTGTACGGTGCCTTAATTCACCCCGGCGGCCCGCTCCGCGGAAGTTTCACGTGCACACCGCATCAGTCTTCTTTTTCTTCTTTGCATCTGGATTCGGCAGCCACCTTCCAGTTCCACTGAGCAAAAACTGCTCGGAAATTATGCCGCACTTTTGGGCACTGTCACAGACTCACTTCACCCGTGTCCTTGACCAGAACAGTTCCGACAAACTACATGCACGTGATATATATTATCTTCTTCTTCTTCTTCTTCTGCTACTTCCAATGTAATGGAATGGAGTGGTAGAGCCGCGTAGAAGGACAGGACAGTGGAGTCGGTCAAAAATGGAGACCACAG
>JABMCL010000855.1:207500-212500 GCA_018857735.1 Alviniconcha marisindica | reverse complement strand
TTATGTGAAGAGAATGGAGAGTCGAGGCGAGGACTAGAACCGACGTCTTGACGATGAATTGTTGCTTTACGTCCACAGAAACCGTAGGCTTATTAGGGACGGGGGCCCAGGACGGCCACCTCGACTTTCACACAGCTCCTGAGCTCTGAAACGACGTCGTCTGCTTACCAGCCTTTATAACGCCTTACCGCTTTGCCAAACCGTCTGACTGAGAGAACTCACAGCTATCAATGGTCCCGTCTTTTAAATCTGGAGTAGGCCTGAATATAGCACGTACTGCATGTTTTGCCCAATGCCAGGTTTCTCCCTCCACTTCTCTGCCTCTCCTCCTGCACCCCCCACCCAACGCCCTCCACCCCCCACCCAACGCCCTCCACCCCCCACCCCCCACACCCCACCCAACGCCCTCCACCTCATTTTCCTTCTGTTACCGCCACACCCTCACTCTCTCTTCATTTGTGACAGTTATAACTGGACTGTGTGTGTGTGTGTGTGTGTGTGTGTGTGTGTGTGTGTGTGTGTCTCTCTCTCTCTCTGTCTCTCTGTCTCTGTCTCTGTCTGTCTCTCTCTCTCTCTCTCTCTCTCTCTCTCTCTCTCTCTCTCTCTCTCTCTCTCTCTCTCTCTCTCTCATGTCAAACGTTTCACTCACTCATTCATGCCTATATGTATATAAATAATGCCTGTAATTTGATATCTACTCATCAGTAGCTTTAGCAAGGACTAGTTGTTAGACAGGTTTTTGACTGAACCTAAACTATAATCCTTGTAAAATAAAGTGTCTCTCTCTCTCTCTCTCTCTCTCTCTCTCTCTCTCTCTCTCTCTCTCTCTCTCTCTCTCTCTCTCTCTCTTCATAAAACCTTTTCTGAGGATAATTACAAGTATTGCTGAATTCAGTCAGTCACGTTTCATTAAAAAAAAAAAAAAAAAAAAGCAGAAAAAAAGAAGAAGACTGATTGCAGAGGAAGAGGAAAGTGAAGAACTACAGCGGAGGGACGGAACAAATTAAAGGACGCCACTGCAACCTTGAAACAATGTCAAGGTCACCTGACCTTGAAAGTGGTACGTCATGAGCTGGCAAAGCTCAATAAGCACGTACAGCACGTTTGACATTTCTAGGCCAGAGAAGGGGATATTATTAGGCCAGATCGGAAAGAGAGGAGGGGGAAGCCAGAGAGAGAGAAACAGAGACGGAGAGACAGAGAGAGACAGGGAGTGAGTAAGTAAGTCGGTGTTTTACGCCCAGTCAACCGGCGCGGTTATATCAGGGCGGTGAGAGACAGGGAGAGGGACTGAGAGACAGATACAGACAGAGAGACATAGACAGGATAGAGAGACAACGAAAGAGACTGAGCCAAAGACGGAGACATATAGACAGACAGAAAAAGACAGAGAGCCACACAGAGCCAGGCAGCCTCTGTCTGAGGATGGCCCATCAGACCCCCCAAAAATGAAAATTTCCCGTCAGTGCAGTTCACGCCACACGTGATACAAATTAAGCGTCCCATTTATTTCTGTTCCTTTTATTCACCAGCTGCGTACAGGCATACGTACAGTATTGACAACACCTGCTGGGGTGTTTACCGAAACAGCTTTTTCTCCTTGCTGTTATTACAGCATCCTTCCGTTGGCAGCGACAGACTGCATAACAGCGCCATCCTCTGGCTGGGTCCTATATTTATCTCACTCCGAACTCCGTTCGAACCGACCTAGCTGTTCCCCTTTTTCGCACGACATGGGGGCTTCCTGCGAGTGTCAAAAACCGTTCATGAATGTTCCCTAGCCGGGGATTTTGTACTGTCGGTTCTAGTTCCTCCAAAGAACGAACCAACCAACACACAAGGGAGTTAATTAGCGCTCGAAATGCACAACAACAAAGCCTGAGTCGCCTACAGTAATTCTAAACTGGCATGCGTGTAAAGACAAGGTATATCAACTCCACCAGAGGTACATCCCCCCCCCCCCCCCCCCCACCCCCCCGCGGGTTCAAATCCCTGCAGGAGCGGCGGGAGAATTTTCTTCTCCAGGGTCGACTTTCTGTGCTGACTCTAATTTCGGTATCCGTTCCACCCCCGTGTTACCGCAGTAGCACGTAAAAGATCCCGGTTATTCTGCCAAAGGTGCAGATGGCAGATTACAGCTAAACGCGCATACACCTTACGTATGTGGCTTTGCATGAAGTGGCATGGTGCATGGTTGTATGGTGTACACAGAACTTGCGCCGAGATGGCTGCAGTTTCATGTGGCACCAGCCTTGCCAGCGCTGTAAGTACACTTCTGTGGATATTCAAAAAAACGCGCTATAAAAAGCTTGTCACTCATGTAGAACCACATGCGAGCGCAGTGAGTCTGCTCAAGAGAGCGGAGAATAGCGCTATATAAGTGATCATCAATCAATCAAAAACCAATTTTCATTCAAGACCGGACACAGTCCTTCTAATCTCGAAACTGGTTGAGCATATAAATACACAAACACTCACATTTATATGTTGCCTCTCAAAAGAACGGTGTCACAGTCTTAGCAAACCAGACGTATTCAAACATTTGTTTCACCTAGGGGTGCACACAGTACTGGAACTCAAGCGAGGGCGTCATAGGCTACGACGTCACGTAAGCAAACGGCAAAAGCTGTGTCAGTGACGTCATACAACGTCGTCAGAGGCGGGGAGGAGGTTAACGTTGTCAGCCAGTTCTGCTCTGCTAATATTTATTTCTGTTGGCAGAAATAAAAACGGCCGGTAACTGCCAACGATGCGAACATCACAATGAGCAGACTGCGAGACTTAAACATACAGGCACGGAAGCAATAACGCTATGATGACGGTGACGATACGATTGTATGTAGGTATGAATGTTCGTGCGCTAGCGCTGTTTTTTTGTTTGTTTTTTGTTTGTGGGGGTATGTGGGTGTGTGGGTGGATGGGTGTGTGTGGGTGTGTGGGGGTGGGGGTGGGGGTGTGGGTGGATGTGTGCGCGCGCGCATTTTTTGTTTGTGTGTGTGTGTGTGTGTGCGCGGGCGCGCGCGTGCGTGCGTGTGCGTGTGCATGCGCGCGCGTGCATGCGTGCGTGCGTGCGGGCGGGCGGGTGTGAGTGTGTGTGTGTGTGGGGGGGCCAATTCCACAGGTACTGATTAGCTTTTCAGCCCTGTATATATTTGTGCATCTAACTACTGTGTATAGACGTACTTTCTTGGGTGGCTTGGGCGGTTCTTGGATATACTCTATTGGTATGAATGTCTTTGGTAGTTTAAAGTAAAAGTCCAAGGTTTTTAAGTATGCAAAATGACCATCGAAATGATTGACACATGAGTCACTAGTTTCAGATTTAATTATTTTTGTTTTTGTTTTTTAATGTTTAATTGGGTTTTTAATCGATTTTATTTTCTGTAGGCTGGCCGAGACTACAGTCTCGGGTTCTCCATCAGTCACGTGACTTTCCCGGAAGTGACGTCAGTCTGAGGAGTCAGTGCGGTTGCCATCTTAGATTCTTCAGTAAACTGTGTATGCGTGTGGTCGACAAAAAGTTAACTATGCCGGCCTACTGTGTTGCCGCGAACTGTAACAATTCGCAGACGACCCCAGGTATGACAATGCACGAGCTCCCGCGCAATCGACCCGCAGTGAGGCGAAAGTGGATTAAATTTATACAATTCAAACGAGCTAACTTTCTTGCTGCGCCGCATCACGCCCATTTTTGTAGCGAGCACTTCAGTGAGTGCGATTTCGCAAACCCCATGGAATACCGCATGGGGTTTGCTTCGAAGCTGACACGATGTTCCGGTACTCTTTCAAAATCCTGCCTGACAGGCTCAAACTGATACGGCTGTATCCTTGTGGGTCTCTCGGGCAAAGTATCAGTTTCGTCTTCGGAGCTCGAGTTGGCCATTTTGCAGCGACTCCCCAGAGTGACGTAGTAGGCATATGGTCACATGATTTGGGCGTGATGGCGACGCTTTCGGTACGACAGAAAATGCCTTTTTTCGTGCATTTATAACCCTCAGATCACAGTTTCACCTACATCATCGTTCTCATCGAGCTTTAACGGAAATCGTGTCAAAAATCACCCCTAACCTTGGACTTGTCCTTTAAGCTCGTGAGAGCCTTCATGCCGGTATGCACTGTGACCTGTGTGCAGCTGCCGGAGCTGTGAACACGCAGTGTTGTTCTTCCTGCTTGCCGCTGATCAGCACAAGCATGTCACCGCCGCGGGATATTTCCTCAGGGAAATTCAAGTCGCTGTCCGTGAGGAAATTAACCAAACTGTCCAGCAATCGATATCCCAGCTTCCTCAGTCCCTAACGCCCTGAACTGAATTCGGGTCGCTGACCTCCAGGAAAGCGTGCAGCCGCACAGTTGCACCACGTACGCGGCCTTCTAATTGATGCCCATCGCTTCGGCCGATGTGACATGCCCTTCCCCCCCCAAAGGCGTTTTTCAGCTGTTGTGGGATCTTTAACTTTCGCAAGCCAGATCTCAGGGGACCTCAGAGAACACTGTAAAGCTAGCCTATGGGCTACCCGCGGCCTCTTTGATCTCGTTCCTCGGGCGACATGACCACTCAACGTTTCATGACCGAGATAAAACTAGGTGGTGCGTGCAACACGGGCGACCTGGGACACTTGTCGTTGTTGCATGCAGCCAATGTCGGTTAAAGCCATTGACGAAATACGTTTTAAGATCAGTCTAAAATCATAAATATTTAAATTTTTAATCGTGAGTTTTTGCCTCGATCCCTTGCACCCGCTGGGCAAAATCTGCTTTGCGAATTAAGGGCTTTGAGAAAGCCTACCTTTAACTGACTACAATCTGTTTTGAGACTTAAAGGTTTAGAGAAGGTCTTCCTTTAACTGACTACAATCTGTTTTGAGACTTAAAGGCTTAGAGAAGGTCTTCCTTTGACTGACTACAATCTGTTTTGAGACTTAAAGGCTTAGAGAAGGTCTTCCTTTGACTGACTACAATCTGTTTTGAGACTTAAAAGCTTAGATTAGGTCTTACTTTAA
>JABMCL010000855.1:197500-202500 GCA_018857735.1 Alviniconcha marisindica | reverse complement strand
CAACATTTGGAGAGAGAAAAAGGAAAAAGTCAGAACGTCCGATCAGGCGATAGCGTTAGCGTTGGAAGGCTAAGCTGACTTGCACCAGTGACAAATCCCTGGTAAGATTAGAAACGAAAGGTTCACCCTTTCACTAAATTACTTGCTGGACTGAAAATCCAGTCGGGCACAACTGATGCGCTTGCGGGGTTCAAAGAAGAAGAAAGAAAAAAAGTGGTTTCCTTGGTTCCCAGGAGATCGAGCTACAGTTAGAAGACAAATTATTTTCCACCCAGAATCTTGCAATGTCCTGGCAAAACCTACTGGGCCGTCCCTTGGTCACAGACAACAGCCCTTCCAGAGTGACAGCACTGGAACGTCCATCGGTCACTGGAAATGTTCTTTCGACAGACGGAGGCAACACTGGACCGGCTCGCGGTTCCTCCACTGAGGCAACACTGGGCCGTCTAATATACTGATCATCGACAATAGCGCATAGCAATTAAGTTAAGACAGAGGCAACACTGGCCGTCTATTGATCACTGTCAATAGTGCTTAGCAAGACTGAGGCAACACTAGGCTGTCTGTTGTTCACAGGCAACAGTGTTAACCAAGACAGAGGCAACACTAGGCCGTCTGGTGGTCACTGTCGACAGTGTTAACCAAGACAGAGGCAACAATAAGCCGTCTATTGATCACTGTCAATATAATGCTTAGCAAGACAGAGGCAATACTAGGCTGTCTGTTGTTCACTGTCGATAGTTTTAACCAAGACAGAGGCAACACTAGGCCGTCTGTAGTTCACTGTCAATAGTGTTAACCAAGACAGAGGCAACACCTGGCCGTCTGTTGTTCACTGTCGATAGTGTTAACCAAGACAGAGGCGACACTAGGCTGTCTGATGTTCATTGTCGATAGTTTTAACCAAGACAGAGGCAACACTAGGCCGTCTGTTGTTCACTGTCAGTAGTGTTAACAAAGACAGAGGCAACACTAGGCGGTCTATTGATCACCGTCAATAGTACTTACCAAGACAGAGGCAACATTAGGCCGTCTGTTGTTCACTGTCGATAGTTTTAACCAAGACAGAGGCAACACTAGGCCGTCTGTAGTTCACTGTCGATAGTTTTAACCAAGACAGAGGCAACACTAGGCCGTCTGTTGTTCACTGTCGATAGTGTTAACCAAGACAGAGGCAACACTAGGCCATCTGTTGTTCACTGTCGATAGTGTTAACCAAGACAGAGGCAACATTAGACCGTCTGTTGTTCACTATCGATAGTGTTAACCAAGACAGAGGCAACACTAGGCCGTCTATTGATCACTTTCAATAGTGCTTAGCAAGACAGAGGCAACGCTAGGCAATCTGTCACTGGCAACATTCCTTCCACAAACTGAAGAGACAGCGGGCTGTTTCTCGGTCACTGGCCACATTTTTCCATGGAAGCAACAGTGGACAGTAAGTGTGTCACTGGCAACATTCCTTCCACAAACAGAGAAGTCAGATCAAGTCAAGTACTTCTTCCATTCAAAGGAAATCGTAGGTGCCACACGTGAATAACAAACAAAGGAATAAGATCTGCACGTATAAGAGATTTACAATCTAAGAGCACGCAATAACGCGCAAATACCACAAGCATTAATTAAATATAATATATTGCTTATGGAAGTGCGCTGTAAAATGAACACTGTCACACACATAATTATGATTGTCATATAATACATTACCTGAGTAGGCCCAAATATAATTACCACCAGCTTCATCCTATCCCGTCACAGCCACGCCCACATCCATACATCCCCTAACCACACACGCACACATCCACACAGTTCTATCTACCCCCTCCTCCCCCCCTTCAACACACACACACACACACACACACACACACACACACACACACACACACACACACACACACACACACACACACATACACACACACGCGCGCCGCACTGTTTTCTCGGTTTCTCGGTCATCCTATCCCTTCACAGCCTCACCCACGTCCATACCCTCCCCAACCCATCTCCACACACGCATACATCCACACAGCCCCCCTCCTCCATATCTCCCCCTCCGCCTCCATATCCCCCCTGCCCCCCTCCACACACACACAGTTTTTTCGATCATCCCATCCATTCACAGCCATACCCACATCCATACCCTCCCCAACTCATCTCCACACACGCATACAGCCACACGCCCCCCCCCCCTCCGTACCCCCCCCCTCCCGCCCCCTCCCACACAGTTTTTCGATCATCCATCCCTTCACAGCCTCACCCACATCCATACCCTCCCCAACCCATCTCACACACACTCATACATCCACACAGCCCCCCCCTCATATCCCCCCCCCCACACAACACACAGCACTGTTTCTCGGTCATCCTATCCCTTCACAGCCTCACCCACATCCATACCCTCCCCAAACCCACTTCCACGGACACATCCACACAGCCCCACCTCTCTATCGCCACCCCCCCCCCCCCCACCCCCCCCCCCGAGCCCCCACCCGAGCCCACCCACTCTGTTTCCCGGTCACTGTGGCAGGTCCCTCCAAGGTGGCAACCGTGGGTATTCAGTCAACCGGTCACTGATGACAGTCCCAGTACCACAGGGAGAAGCCAAACTGGACCGCCTCTCGGTGACTGGCAACAGTCCCTCCATCCACATGAGAGACACAAACAAACGGAGCGACGAAGGGGACAATCGATTTCTTGCACAGACAGCTTGATTACTTCTCTCAAAACTGCCCCGACGAATTAGGACACCCTTAACGTTTATCGCGTGGACAGTCTATAATCCTGTCCCCCTAAAAACAAAAAACGTCAGAAGGACTGTACGTCCTTCAGGCCGATTCAATGAAGCACATGCATGCACGGTCCCTACGGTCCGTGCATCGCTGCATCCAGTCTTCAAAACGAAAAGCTGCTCACAATTTCAAAGCGAAACCTGAAATCTTTCGGGGAACGTTGCATCAGTTTCACGGCGCCATCTGTTTGGAACTCACCGCCGTCCAGTCTCAGAAATGTCCCAACATTGTCTCAATTCAAATCCCACCTCAAAACGTTCCTGTCTGCACGAGCGTTCCAGTAGAAATTAGTATTCTTCTGATAAAAGGTGGCGTGTCTGTATATGGTTCGTTGGGTATGGAAGGAATCGTATAGCTAGAGAGAGGGAGGGGGGGGGAGAGCATGAGGGAACCAGGCAAGAGGTGTGTGGGGAGAGAGAGACAGAGAGACAGAGACAGACAGAGACAGACACAGAGACAGAGAGACAGAGACAGAGAGACAGAGAGAAGAGAGTTCTTGAGAGTACTGATAATTCACTATTTGAAATGCGTATCTGAGGGGATGATGGGAGACTGATTGGTGTGTGTGTGCGTGTGTGTGTGTGCGTGCGTGCGTGCGTGCGTGCGTGCGTGCGTGTGTGTGTGTGTGTGTGTGTGTGTGTATGTACTGTTTGCCAGGTGGTATTTTTTAAGTATACTATACTTAAGGTTCTGTTTGTTGAAATGTATGTTAATGTGGTCTTTGTCATGAGTAATTGTTTGTACAGCGCAGTGAGTTTAACTCGGGCTAGAGAAAGCGCTTTATGGGAATTATCTAGCATTATTTCTGTCTCTCATTGTCTGTCTGTCTGTCTGTCTGTCTGTCTCTCTCTCTCTCTCTCTCTCTCTCTCTCTCTCTCTCTCTCTCTCTCTCTCTCTCCTCCCCCCCCGCCCCCCCCCCCCTCTCCCTCTTCCTCCCCCTCTCTCTTAACCCCCTAGACGATCGTAATGGTACCCGACTGACCATGCATGTTTGAACAAGACGTGTGTAGTTCTTACAGTCCCAGTCATCTGTGTAAGCCACCTGAGGGCGAAAGGAATGATAATGACAGTAAGACGCGGAAGCCAGCCGACAAGGGAACCCGAAACCAAAAGTCCCAGGATGCACATCAGTTAAAGATTAACGGGGAAGTGAACGGGAGCCAAGGTCACAAGACTGTCGATTAACGACACTATGTCTGGGATTGGCCTAGCTGTTGTTCTCTTCTACACTATCGTAGGCTCCGAAAAATTGCGACAAAAAACACGTTGCGATGGTAACATGGAAACCATACGCTTCACAAAACCAACAACAGTCACTTTTCTCTTTGTCATCCCTTTTACGAGCTGCACACTTTCAAAAATTTCCTGGATGGAAATACGGCTTGCAGGTTTGGAAATATTTCGCGGCAAGCATTGCGGGACGCGTTTTGCAAAACTTCCGGGATAGTTCCACGCTCTGTTTTTATTTTCTTCTTGCCAAGCGCGCAATAATATTGCTGATGTCAGCCAGTTAAAATCAAGACGGCATTCCCCAAAATGGCTCTCTCCATGTGGGACGAAAAAATATTGTATTTTGTCTTCACAGCAATGCTACAGTGCAATCCATGGAAATGGAATATTTCCGTTATACCAAGTTACAACTGGCGAGTTCTGCTAGCCTTCAGAAGTCAAACTTGGAAACAGAAAAATCAGACCTTTACATTTGTATCCAATCGATGAGGAAAAGATGAACAAAATCGTCCTGAGGTAAACCTGTGCAGTTGACAGGACTTCAGATAGAATCCAATTACCCCCCCCCCCTCTCTCTCTCTCTCTCTCTCTCTCTCTCTCTCTCTGCCTGTAATTTGATATCTATATACTCATCAGTAGATGACTATGAGTGCAAGGACTAGTTGTTAGGTTTTTGACTGAACCTCAACTACAATCCTTGTAAAATAAAGTTTTCAAGTTCGAGTTCTCTCTCTGTGTCTGTGTCTGTGTCTGTGTGTGTCTCTCTCTCTCTCTCTCTCTCTCTCTCTCTCTGGGCGACCCAGGGCGATTCTGCGCCGGATTGCAACGATACCACAACGGGGCCGGAAACACTTGATGCTTAAAAAACGGCAACCGCAGGTTAGCTGGGAATTAATTCTCTGTGATTCCCACGCTCCAAAGGCGGCGCTTTGCACACGAGCTGGGTGAACGCAACACGCCACTTAGCAAAGCCACCAACTG
>JABMCL010000855.1:187500-192500 GCA_018857735.1 Alviniconcha marisindica | reverse complement strand
AGACGGTTGGGGGGGAACACAAAAGCTCTGTAATCAAGAACGCTCCGATAAACTGCAATCATGTACACGTAATCCGTCATCAGAGCATTCAAACAAGCCGCAGATCAGGTCCACGCACCGATCGAATCCAGTACCCGCCGTGCAGAGGCGCAACACGAGACGAAATAAATGGCAGTCCAATTAGCTGTGTTTGGTGTCGTACACCAGCATCGACTACTGTTTGCCATCCGTGGTGTTATCACTAATATCAGTGGCAGCTGTGAATGTTGCCCATCTCGTTGTTCCGTACACAACTCGCCGCTTGAAAAAGGGGCTTACCCCGAACATTCTCACATTATATATTCTCATACTTTTGTATTAAACAGGCGTTCTTTTTCATCTTTTATGTCTGTGGAATCGTGTTTTAGAACGCTAGCAGCCACCTTTGTTTCAGATTTGTTGTCTTTCAGCGTCAAGGCCCAACGAGGCGCCATCAGCGCTTTGAGTTAATTACATGCAAATAAGGCCATCGATGCCAGTCACGGGGCCGCAGTCATATCAGCAGGAAACAGTCACGGTAGAGTGCTGCTCTGGCTTTGTCTGTGGCGAGGAAGTGTAAATTTACAGGCAGGGATAGGGGATAAATACACACAGCGACCGCATAGTGGTTTGTCACAGTTCTGCATAAGCGGTGTAAGAGGATAGATAACTAATAATAAAAGAAGAAGGAAGCAAAGAAGACAGACGAGGTTCTACCCACGTAATTATGAACACATAATCGTGTGTGTGTGTGTGTGTGTGTGTTCATAATTACGTGGGTAGATCATGCTCCTCCTAATTTTCGTCATTTTGATGACGTCGTTTTAAATCTATGTATACATTCTTAACAAAAGATTTTATTACATCAACTCCTTGTCTGTCTTTTTCTTTGCTTCCTTCTTCTTTTACTCTGATCTATCTTCTTACACCTGACGAAGACAATTTTCTGTCGAAAGCGCTTGTGTTTCATTGTTCCTTGTGTTTCAGGATGAGTACACGTCACACAAACACAGAAAAGTCTTCATGCGAACATAACTAAGACGTCACACGAACACCGAAAAGACGTCATGCGAACATAACTAAGACGTCACACGAACACAGAAAAGACGTCACGCGAACATAACTAAGACGTCACACGAACACAGAAAAGACGTCACGCGAACATAACTAAGACGTCACACGAACACAAAAAAGACGTCACGCGAACATAACTAAGACGTCACACGCACACAGAAAAGGCGTCACACGAACATAACTAAGACGTCACACGAAAATACCAAAGACGCCATAAGAACGCAGCAAATAAAACCTGAATTTCCTGCGGTAATTTTCACCTGACATGCGAGTGAATACTTACTCGGGGTCAGAGTCACACGTCTAGCAGGCAGAGCGTACTCCAGCTCCGCTGTTCTTGTTCGTTATTGGTAGTTCTGGATCTGGATCTGGATCTATATATTGCAGGAACCATTTTTGGCCATTTTTTCAACGGAACCGGGAGAGCGCGATGCAAATAAAACTTGTACTTAAAAGGAATACTCTGTACAGTTTGTTTTTTACTGCCCCTAAAAGGAATAGTCTGTACAGTTTGTTTTTTACTGCCCCTAAAAGGAATAGTCTGTACAGTTTGTTTTTTACTGCCCCTAAAAGGAATAGTCTGTACAGTTTTTTTTTACTGCCCCTAAAAGGAATAGTCTGTACAGTTTGTTTTTTACTGCCCCTAAAAGGAATAGTCTGTACAGTTGTTTTTTTACTGCCCCTAAAAGGAATAGTCTGTACAGTCTTTTTTTTACTGCCCCTAAAAGGAATAGTCTGTACAGTTTGTCTTTTACTGCCCCTAAAAGGAATAGTCTGTACAGTTTGTTTTTTACTGCCCTAAAAGGAATAGTCTGTACAGTTTGTTTTTTTACTGCCCCTAAAAGGAATAGTCTGTACAGTTTTTTTTTTTACTGCCCCTAAAAGGAATAGTCTGTACAGTTTGTCTTTTACGGCCCCTATTTAAAAACTGTTTCTATCGTGTGTGAGACGGTTTTTTGGTCTGACGCCTTCATTATGGACTGGACCCTTGGCTGCACCCTAGTGGTGATGAAGCCAATCAAGCGTGCCGATCTTGCACCACTCGGCTCTGTCAGTTTTTAATGAAAATTATACCAGTCATTAACTGGTGTGCGCGTGCGTCAAGACGTCTGTTTCTAACGGAGGGTTGGGGATGTGTCAACCTAATGATTTTTATTTGAGAGTTTTTACACAGTAAGTAAGTAACTTGGTGTTTTACGCCCGCCCAGTCAACCGGTATTTTACACAGAGAAAGCATTATTCCAGGTAATTTTGGGTTTGCTATAACTAAGTGTATGCAGATTGAGAGAAAGGGGGCGTATGTCTAAGAGTGTGTATGTGTGTGTGGTTCATGATTTAGAATTATTGAAATATGTTCGTTGTGCGATCGAACGACAGCTTTAATTTACACAGTAAGTAAGTAAGTTGGTGTCAACCGGTATTTTACACAGAGAAAGCATTATTCCAGATAATTTTGGGTTTGCTATAACTAAGTGTATGTAGACTGAGAGAAAGGGGGCGTATGTCTAAGAGTGTGTATGTGTGTGCGGTTCATGATTTAGAATTATTGAAATATGTTCGTTGAGCGATCGAACGACAGCTTTAATTTCCCACTGGGATTAATAAAGCAGTAGCCCATATAACTAAGTGTATGTAGACTGAGAGAAAGGGGGCGTATGTCTAAGAGTGTGTATGTGTGTGCGGTTCACGATTTAGAATTATTGAAATATGTTCGTTGTGCGATCGAACGACAGCTTTAATTTCCCACTGGGATTAGTAAAGTATGTTGTTGTTGTTGTTGTTTTGTTAATACCGCACCATCTCCTGTCCCCGTTTCTCACGCGGAGGAGGCATCGCCTTCGTCGTGCACGAGTCTCTGTGTCCTCACCTCACCACCACCACCGACTTTCTCTTTGGACGGTCTTCCTTTGAACTGGCTCATCTGTCTGTCTGTCAGCCTTCGTCAACACGGTCTGCAGCTCGTCTGCCTCTACCGTCCGCTCCCTAACAGAAGACTAACTTACTGAATGAAGTGTCGTGGCGTGTTTATGTAATTAACAGGGTTCACTGTGCTCTTGGTGTGTGTGTGTGTGTGTGTGTGTGTGTGTGTGTGTGTGTGTGTGTGTGTGTGTGTGTGTGTGTGCCTGCGCTGTTGTGTGCTGCGTGCGTGCGTGCGTCAGTGTGTGTGTGTGTGTGTGTTGTGTCTGTGTTGGTGTGTGTGTGTGCGTGCGTGCCGCGTGCGTGCGTGCGTGCTCAGTGTGTGTGTGTGGTGTGTGTGTGTGTGTGGTGTGTGTGTGTGTGTGTGTGTGTGTGTGTGTGTGTGTGTGTGTGTGTGTGTCCGAGTGTATGTGTGCGTGTGCGTGCTCAGTGTTTTGTGTTGTGTGTGTGTGTGTGTGTGTGTGTCGTGCGTGCGTGCGTGTGGTGCGTGCGTGCGTCAGTGTGTGTGTGTGTGTGTGTGTGTGTGTGTGTGTGTGTGTGTGTGTGCATCTTCCACATGTAGTAACCTTGTTGATGTCTACATTATGTGTTAGTTTTTGTTAAATTGCTGATAACATTTTCCATCTTGATGTACATTATGTGTGTTGTTTGTTCAGCGCT
The DNA here is from genome assembly GCA_018857735.1 of Alviniconcha marisindica. Lineage (NCBI taxonomy): Eukaryota > Metazoa > Mollusca > Gastropoda > Provannidae > Alviniconcha > Alviniconcha marisindica. The sequence goes on along the minus strand of JABMCL010000855.1, from coordinate 188,831 downwards.
TTGAACCGCGGGGTAGGCGCTTTACAAATTTCCAGTAGTAGTAGTAGTAGTAGTAGTAGTATAGTAGTAGTAGTAGCAGTAATTTCGCGGTTGACTGTGCGATAACACTGATAATTATATCGACAACTGATTCGGTTGAATTCTTCGTCGTTGGCCGAGCTGGAACCACAATTTCACGCATGAATCTGGCGCTGGCGCTACGGACTCTGAGATAAAGCTAATCAAACGGAAGGACAACGCTATCAGTATCCGGTTCATTACAACCAACACCACTGATTGTGTTCTGTCTGGATCGAGGTAACATATTCCCAGCAAATGAAGTGAAACACAGCAGCCCATAGTGCTTGGGTATAGTGCTTTGTCACCCCTCGTGTAAACACAACATTTGGTGAAAGATCTTTTTCTTATGCTGGCCCATCTGTCTGGAACAATTCGCCTCAAACACTCCGCCACTCTGATTCTGCCTCCTCCTTTAAAGCCGCCCTAAAGACGCACCTGTTTAATAATTACTTCTAACCGTTTTTCACAACCGTGCCTATCCCTCGTCCGACGCGTGAGTGTGTGTGTGTGTGTGTGTGTGTGTGTGTGTGTGTGCGTGCGTGCGTGCGTGCGTGCGTGCGTGCGTGCGTGCGTGCGTGCGTGCGTGCGTGCGTGCGTGCGTGCGTGCGTGTGTGCGTGCGTGCGTGCGTGCGTGTGTGTGTGTGTGTGTGGTTAGTGTTGTTGTAAAGCGCCCTGTGCTCCCTCCTTGAGCGGTAGATGGGCGCTCTAGAAATCCTCTTTATTATTATTATATGGGTGGCCAAGTTGCGGTGTCGCTACGGACTCTGAGACGGATGGAGCAACAGAAAACAAACGAATGGAGACGTCCATCGGTGAATTGTTCATTACAACCAACACCGCTGACTTTATTCCGTCTGCACCGCTGTGACAACCAAACAGCACTGTAAGTAAGTACACCACTTCGCTGTATTTTCAAAACCCCGCTATGAAAAGCTAGTCTCTCATTTAGAATCACATGCGACAAGAGCGCAGTGAGTCTGCTCGAGAGCGGAGAATAATAGCACTGTATAAAAGCGACCAACATCTACAACATTCCTGTAATGAGCCGGTTTGGCCTAGCGGTAAGGCGATAGGCTGGCAAGCAGAAGGACCTCGGTTCGAATCCGCTTCGGCTCTCCTTTCTCTTGAAAAGTTGTGGTCTGTGGACACTGTCTTGTGACTTTGTCCCTCACAATTAATGAAACATTAAAATGGTTCTCATCGCTGCCCATCTTAATGCAAGAATCATTCTGGTGGTGACAGTGTAGCGATAGGTATATTATCTCCCTCTT
>JABMCL010000855.1:182500-185000 GCA_018857735.1 Alviniconcha marisindica | reverse complement strand
CGGACATGAGCCACACCTGTATGAAAAAAGAAAAAGGAAAGAAAGAAAGAAAGAAAGAACAAAAAAACCGAACAACTTTTGTAACCATCGTCTGCACTAAAGAGTGATACAAACAGTTGTAAATCCTCTCTCTCTCTCTCTCTCTCTCTCTCTCTCTCTCTCTCTCTCTCTCGAAAATAGTGTGCAGAGAGATAATAAAAAGAAAACCTAAACCAAAGGGTTAATAGCAAACAGAGTGTTACTCGCTTTTAGCCAAGCGAAAAAAACACCCCAAAAAACACGAATGTAAAAAAGGTCAGGCCCGGAGGGTTAGGAGGGAGAACGCGCGCGCGCGCGCGAGAGAGAGAGAGAGAGAGAAGACAGACAGACAGACAGACAAGAGACAGAGACACAGGGAGAGAGAAAGCACACAACAACTGTGTGCCTTTTTGAAAATACAATGAGAGAAAGCACACAACAACTGTGTGCCTTTTTGAAAATACAATGTAAGTGTAAACTTTACATTGCCAGTTAAGATAATCAACTGTTTTTCCTTTAACACAACCAAGTGCCTTGTTCAGGTCGGGAAATTACTTCTCCGCATGTGGCCCTGGTTCGTGCAAGCTACCGCAAAGGTATGTAACTCATTTGCACAGTTGTTAAACCCACCCCCACCCCCACCCCCACGCACCCACCCCGCACCGTCACATCAGACATGAAGGACGAACGCCGGAACGGATCGCTAATGGGAATTTCGCATCAGTTTAGAGAAAGCGACAGGAGAGCGCTTGAAGCTGCAAATGGCATTTTGTGCGGTGCGATAAATATCAGTGATCATGGGTCCAGAGCTGGATCAGAATATTAAGGGAGGGAGAGGGAAAGAGAACTGGTTGGTAACTGGATTTTCATGTTCTGTCAATCACACAGGGTCACAAGTTAGTAACTGGATTTGAATGTTCTATCAGTCACGCTGGGTCACAAATCAGTAATTAGATCTTAATGTTCTGTCAATCACACAGGCCGGGGTCACAAGTTAATAACTGGAGTTTGAATGTTCTCTCAATCACACAGGGTCACAAATTAGTAATTGGACCTTAATGTTCCGTCAGTCACACGGGGTCACAAGTTAGTAATTGAATATTAATGTTCTGTCAGTCACACAAGGTCACAAGTTAGTAATTGGATCTTAATGTTCCGTCAGTCACACAAGGTCACAAATTAGTAACTGGATTTAAATGTTCTGTCAGTCACACAAGGTCACAAGTTAGTAATTGGATCTGAATGTTCTGTCAGTCACACAAGGTCACAAATTAGTAACTGGATTTAAATGTTCTGTCAGTCACACAGGGTCACAAGTTAGTAACAAGGTTTTAATGTTCTGTCAGTCACACAAGGTCACAAATGAGTAATTGGATTTTATTGTTCTGTCAGTCACACAAGGTCACAAGTTAGTAACTGGAATTTAATGTTCTGTCAGTCACACAAGGTCACAAGTTAGTAACTGGATGTTCTGTCAGTCACACAAGGTCACAAATGAGTAACTGGATCTTAATGACCTGTCAATCACACAGGGTAACCTCCGACCGATCAACCGATCAAACACTGACATGAGTCAGTATAAACAATCTAAAACTATTCTCCTGTATAATTTTCTAGACTCCGGTCAGATTTGTAAACTCAGCCCAAACGCAGATACAACAAGCGTAACATGAAAAATTCCACAACAGGCCAGTAAGGTTTACACTCCTTACCAAGCAATAGGAAATCCAAAGTCCACTACAGTCCGTGAGCCAACCGACCTGTCCGCTACCATTCCGTGACCAGCGCTGGGTGAAAATCGTTGCTGGAATTTAATGTCCCGTCAACCGAACAGGGTCACCTCAGGACTACAGGACAGAAAGAAGAAAATGAGTTGTAGTATAGGATAAATTATACGCAGTGTCAAATGATTCTTGAAGTTTACCCAGCCAACTGTGAAAACATGCACACACACACACACACACACACACACACACACACACACACACCACACACACCCACTCTCTTCTCTCTCTCTCTCTCTCTCTCTCTCTCTCTCTCTCTCTCTCTCTCTCTCTCCACACACACACACACACACACACACACACACACACACACACACAACACACACACACACACACACACACACACACACACACACACACACACACACATCTGTCTCTATAGTCTGTCTGTCTGTCTGTTCTGTCTGTCTGTCTGTCTGTCTGTCTGTCTCTCTGTCTCTCTCTCTCTCTCTCTCTCTCTCTCTCTCTCTCTTCTCTCATACACACACACACGCACGCACGCACTAACACACACGCACACACACACACACACCCCCCCTCCACACACACACACACACACACACACACACACACACACGCATGCACGCACACACACGCACACACGCATATACACACGCACACGCGCACACACACTAACGCACGCACGCACACACACACACACACACACACACACACACACACACACACACACACACACA
>JABMCL010000855.1:175000-177500 GCA_018857735.1 Alviniconcha marisindica | reverse complement strand
CCACTCAAGAGAGGGAGAGAGATTTGTTGAAATACATTAGGCCCAGTTCAACCTGTTGCTTGTAACTAGTCTATGTGCTACTAATCAATAAGAAAATGGCACAGATAGAGATAAAGAGAGATATTTGTACACTAGGTCCATTTAAACCTATTGCCTGCAACTAACTTTGGCGGTGCTAATGATTGAGAATAAAGGCAAAAATATGAGAGAGAGAGAGAGAGAGAGAGAGAGAGAGAGAGAGAGAGAGAGAGAGAGAGAGACAGAGAGACAGAAGACAGACAGACAGACAGACAGACAGACAGAGGCACAGAGAGAGATTTGTATGTACATTCGGTCCAATTAAACCTGTTGCCGACTAGTTTTGGCGGTATTAACGTCTTTTTTCCTTCAAGGAGAGAGAGAGAGAGGGAGAGAGATTTATGAAGGATTTTACATCGTGTTCAGTCTAATCTAACAGCTGGGGCTGGCTGAACAAGTTATTAGTGGCATGGGAAACAAAAAGACAAGGCCGCACTATCCAAGCAGATCTACTCGCACAGTGTTTTGTGGGGCTAGCGGAGGAATTATCATGAGACTATACACTACAGTACTAGTTATTTAGAAGCACGGAGTTTCGCGGTCTGTCTCCAAATTGGTTATTAGAGCGTCACAGCTGTGACTGCCATGAAATGAAACGTACATCTGTATTCGTTATTAGCACCTCGTGTTGCTGCTGCTACTGATGTATGTTTACGCAGCCGCAGCATACATACAGAGTCGTTATTTATGTGGAGGGTAAGCAGAGAAGAGAAGGGGAAGAGAAGCCTCTGTTATGTTTCTCACACTAGACGCCGAAATATGGGTGCTTTGCATGATCTCTCTCTCTCTCTCTCTCTCTCTCTCTCTCTTCTTTCTCTCTCTCTCTCTCTCTCGTCTCTCTCTTTCTCTCTCTCCTCTCTCTCTCTCTCTCTCTCTCTCCCCCACACACCACACACACACACACACACACACACACACAACTTCCCTCTCTCTCTCTCTCTTCTTCTCCTCTCTCTCTCTCTCTCTCTCTCTCTCTCTCACTTCTCTCTCTCCTCCAACACACACACACACACACACACACCCCACACACACACACACACACACACACAACACACGCACCACACACACCCCACTTCTCTCTCTCTCTTCTCTCTCTCTCTCTCTCTTCTCTCTCTCCTCTCTCTCTCTCCTCTCTCACTCTCTCTCTCTGTCCTCTCATCCCCCCCCACACACACACAACACCCTCTTCTCTCTCTCTCTCTCTCTCTCTCTCTCTCTCTCTCTTTTCTCTCTTCTCTCTCTCTCTCATATACATGTCACCCATACCCTGCAGTCTGTAATACCAATCAATTAACCCCACCCCGCTATCCCTTTACCTTTACCACACCACCACCACCACCACACCGCCGCCGTACCACCCAAAACAACAACAACCATAAAACAAAAAGGAAAGAACAGAAGAAAATGTAAATCCGCCTGGAGACCATAACAGTAACTGCAAGAGAAGGTCCCCAGATCCCGAGGGGTTCCTGAGAACTGCATGCGCCGAGTGAAGGGAAATGGCCCAGCAGACTGACAGGCAAAGCAACCCTCTCAAGTGGCTTGCTTCTCGGAACATCTGAAATGTTGAGAAGCACGAGACGCTACCTGCGGGCACAAAGCCAAGAGACATCACACCATCGATCGCCCGGAGGAGAGAGGCGTGCAAAGAGGAACCGCTAGATGATCTTCCTTGAAAGGATGAGAGAGGGCCATCGTCAGTCAGACGAACATCGGAACCGTCTCAAAGGCAAAGCTGGGGAAACGTCTGAGAGACGGGGGTGGAGCGCATATGGGCTTTTCCTGGCGCATAGATACCATCTTGAACTGAACTGAACTGAACTGAACTGAACTGAACTGCATGTGCACGGCTCTGACTCTGTGCTTTGTACGCATGATGAATTAATTCACGCTCGATAATCACCTGTGCTGCACCAACCGGGACATCAATTAGTCGTGGCCGAGTACCATTTACAACTGGCGCCTGCGACGTCGCTAACCTAACAGCAGCTAGGGCACGTGCTTATCGGACCAGCGCATCAATAATTGCAAGTATTTATATACATACATTCTGTTTGCAGCTTTGATTTGCAGACGGTCCAATTTGCATAGTTACGGTAGGCTAACAAGCAGCAGCAGCAGCACCGCGGTAGTCTCACGTACTGCACTTTAGAGAGGTCTTGGTACGCACGTCACCAGACAACGTGTTGATTGGCGTGGGAAGAGAGTGTTGTTATATGGCGTAACGGTGACGTGAGAAGAGAGCGTCGTTGTGTGGCGTAACGGTGACGTGAGAAGAGAGCGTCGTTGTATGGCGTAACGGTGACGTGAGAAGAGAGTGTTTGTATGGGTAAGGGACGTGAGAAGAGAGCGTCGTTGTATGGCGTAACGTGAGGTGAGAAGAGAGCGTCGTTGTATGGCGTACGTACGGTGACGTGTTAGA
>JABMCL010000855.1:160000-167500 GCA_018857735.1 Alviniconcha marisindica | reverse complement strand
AGTCATGGGTATAGGCGAGTCGTTTAGTCATGGGTATAGGCGAGTCGTTTAGTCATGGGTATACATACGGTTGACTGTGCTACGAGCTCTGCTGGCCAGACTGATTGACCAGGGTGGGCGGACTCCACAGAAACTCCTGGTGATCTCAAGGCGTGTCGTCTAAACACGAGGATCGCTGTGCTTCAAACTCTGCTGAACAGCATGACCACCGTCTCAGTTAGGCGTGTCCTTTAACAACGAGGTTCGCTGTGCTTTAAGTTCTGCTGAAGAGCGTCATCATGGTGAGCGGACTAAGTAAACATAACGTCCACGGAAACCATAAGGCTTATTAGGGACGGGGAAGTTGTGCTGGGGAGAACGGCCTTGGTGAGTGCATGCATAGTGCATCAATTCTAACGACCTCTGATTGTCTGACCCCTGATGATCTGGAAGCTTGGAGCTCAGTCATGGGTATAAAGAGAGAGTGGCCTGTGCTTTAAGCTCGTCTAAAGAGAGGAGCCAGTGGTGAAGTGTATTCTTCTTCCGTATAGTGTACGGCGTGAGAGGCCTTGGTGAGAGCATATTGCATTAATTCTAAAGACCTCTGATGATATAGCTGAAAGCGTGGAGCTCAGTCACGGGTATAGGACTGGCTTCAAATGTGCTTTAAGCTCTTCTAGAGTGAGGGGCCACTGTAAGCCGGTTTGGCCTAGCGGTAAGGCGTTAGGCTGGTAAGCGGAAGGACCGCGGTTCGATACCGCTTCGGCTCTCCTTTCTCTTCAAAAAGGCTGTGGTTTGTGGACACTGTCCCTGTGACTTTGTCCATCACTTCCTACTGAAACATTAAAATGGCTCTCATCGCTGCCCATCTTAATGCAGGAACCATTCTGGTGGTGACAGTGTAGCGATAGGTATATAATCTCCCTCTTCCCCAACCTCCATACCCCCTGCCCCCCTTCTCCCCGTCCCTAATAAGCCGTATGGTTTCTGTGGACGTTAAGCACCATGTTCACTTACTAGGGGCCAATGGCGTAATGCATTGAAATGATCCCTGATGGTAGCAGGGCGTGTCGTGTCGCTCAGCATTGGGGCCAGGGCTAGCTGCGCATCCAGCTCTGCGAGGGAGAAGGGACCAAAGCGAGTAAAAATCATTGATACCTCTGGTGGTCTCAGAGTGTGTCGTTCAAATATTGGCAGAGGTATGGCTGGGAGTGGAAATCATTGAAACCTCTGGTGGTCTCAAAGCGTGTCGTTCAAATATTGGCAGAGGTATGGCTGGGAGTGAAAATCATTGAAACCTCTGGTGGTCTCAAAGTGTGTCGTTCAGATATTGGCAGAGGTATGGCTGGGAGTGAAAATCATTGAAACCTCTGGTGGTCTCAAAGCGTGTCGTTCAAATATTGGCAGAGGTATGGCTGGGAGTGAAAATCATTGAAACCTCTGGTGGTCTCAAAGTGTGTCGTTCAGATATTGGCAGAGGTATGGCTGGGAGTGAAAATCATTGAAACCTCTGGTGGTCTCAAAGTGTGTCGTTCAGATATTGGCAGAGGTATGGCTGGGAGTGGAAATCATTGATACCTCTGGTGGTCCCAAAGTGTGTCATTCAAATATTGGCATTGGGATGGCTATGCTTCCGTCTGAGCTAGAACTAGAGAAAGGAGCCGGGGTCGAGAGTAGTGCATTGATAATATTTGCTAGAGAAGGGGGCCAGTGTGAGTAAACACTATTAGGCCATATTTTAATCTGTTCGCTGTTACATCAAACAGTAATTTGCAAAGTATCACACCCAGGCAACAGAACTCGGTGTCAACCGTTTCCGTCGAAGTTCCCTTCTTTGTTGTCAGACTAAAGCGTCGTAGAACCGCAAGCTTAGAAAACTTCTCTCTTTTTTTCACCCTTTTTGTTTTCTCTCTCCCCCCGAGTAGCAAGCGTATACAAACGAACATGAGCACCTCACAAGTTATAGCACTTAAAACGTTGTTCAGGCAGAAGAAGATGAACCAATCATCCAGGAGGTGCAGACAAGTCGACCAAGACAGAGATATCGTCAAGAACGACAAGAAACAGCTAACCATCGGCAAACTCCACACTAGCTTGTGCAGAACCAGCGTAATGTATCTTCCTGTGGTTGACCCTTTCTGTGTGCAGTTTCAGCCTATAATGTCCTATCCATGGACCTATATGTATATGCATAGGTCCATGGACCTATAATGTATATACGGAGGTCCATGGTCCTACCCATCAACTCCTCGTCACTGTCATAGTTTCCTCTCCAACTCATTCCAGGTTTTCTTTTGTGACATCAACGAGCCAGCGGGCTGTGCAGCGAGACAGGAACTGCTTCAAACGTATGCCGAGTCTGACGTCATTTTTGTCCAATGTGACGTCAGCGACGCTACCCAGCTGACAGGTATTGACATTTGATTGGTTCATCTTCTTCAACGTTTTGAGTCCTATAAATAGTGAGGTGCTTATGTTCGTTTTTATAAATTAAAATTTGAATTCCTACAACAATTCAGCTAGCACTCTGTTTCAAAAATCACCAAAACAGCAAAGAACGAGGTCAAGATCAGCAATTCGTTTTTCTTCTTTTTCCGTTTCCTTTTTTGTTTTGTTTGTTGTGCGTGTGATTTATTTTGGGGGGTGAGGGTAGCTGGGGGGTTGTGCAGCCTGTCATACATAGTGTAATCGTGCACAGTGTATACTTTGTAGTTTTGTATTGCATAAATTTGGTTACTCTGTGTGTGTGTGTGTGTGTGTGTATGTGTGTGTGTGTGTGTGTTGTGTTGTGTTGTGTTGTGTTGTGTTGTGTTGTGTGTGTGTGTGTGTGTGTGTGTGTGTGTGTGTGTGTGTGTGTGTGTGTGTGTGTGTGTGTATGTGTGTGCGTGTGTGCGCGCGCGCGTTTGTGTTGTAGAAACGTTCAAGAGAGCAGTGAAGGAGTTGGGAGCAGTTGACATCTGCATCAATAATGCCGCCATCATGGATGAACGCATATGGGAGAAAATGATTGCTGTGAACCAGGTTGGTAAATTATCGTCATCGCCTTGATCGTTACCATCCCTTATGGCATCATCTTTATCATCACTCGTAGTAACAACAGCAGGAGCACCTTCATTTATTATCTTGGACCTTATTGCTGTCATACCTGCATAGCACCATCGCCACCGTCATCATCATCACAAGCAGCAACAGCAGCAGTAATAACAACTACAATATATATATATATATATATATATATATATATATATATATATATATATATATATATATATATATATATATATATAATACTGCAAACATCTGTAGCATCGTCATCAGAATGGGCATATCCAAGAATGTTTAAGGCGCTGTGATCCTTCTTACAGCTGTTGTGTAGCAAGTCAGAAATATGAAACCTTCACTGTAACATAATTTTACTTAACAGTAACGTTTACGTAATTCACGAAGATCAAGCTCCAGCGATGACAACCATTCCTATCGTGACTGTCCCGCGGCACATTACAGCCTGCTGTGGACCACGTAATGCACCTGGTGACAGGTGTAAAAATTGGGTATCAGTTACGGACTGTGCAGGCGACGGTGATACCCTGCAGATCGTTATTTGACAAGGACTGCAGTATAGGTTCAGTCAAAACCTGCCTAACAACTAGTCCTTTGCTAAGCTACTCTGGATGATACTTTTTAAGAGAAGAGGGAGGAGCACACGTTATCTTCGTCCAGGTCCGTAGCAATGGTAATGATAATGTCCTCTGTCACGGAGGGCCTTCGACAAAGTGTCGACGAGGATAATCCCGCTTTTGGTCAACACCCGTGAGAGGCAGTCACTCAGCTGTTCTTTGAAACCTTGGGACCAGTCCGCTGGTATAAATTACATAATGTGGTATGCATTATAAACTGTAGTACAAATTACATAATGTGATATGTAATACGAACTGTAGTACAAATTACGTAATGTGGTAGGCATTACGAACTGTAGTACAAATTACGTACCGTGGTATGCATTACGAACTGTAGTACAAATTACGTACTGTGGTATGCATTACGGACTGTAGTACAAATTACGTACCGTGGTATGCATTACGGACTGTAGTACAAATTATGTAATGTGGTATGCATTACGAACTGTAGTACAAATTACGTAATGTGGTAGGCATTACGAACTGTAGTACAAATTACGTACCGTGGTATGCATTACAAACTGTAGTACAAATTACATAATGTGGTATGCAATACGAACTGTAGTACAAATTACGTAATGTGGTAGGCATTACGAACTGTAGTACAAATTACGTACCGTGGTATGCATTACAAACTGTAGTACAAATTACGTACTGTGGTATGCATTACGGACTGTAGTACAAATTACGTACCGTGGTATGCATTACGGACTGTAGTACAAATTATGTAATGTGGTATGCAATACGAACTGTAGTACAAATTACGTAATGTAGTAGGCATTACGAACTGTAGTACAAATTACGTACCGTGGTATGCATTACGAACTGTAGTACAAATTACGTACTGTGGTATGCATTACGAACTGTAGTACAAATTACGTACCGTGGTATGCATTACGAATTGTAGTACGAATTATGTACTGTGGTATGCATTACCCTGCAATTAGCCTGCGGACTGTGGTACAAAACACTAAATATTGTATGCGTCATGAACTGCAGTATGAATTACGGACTGAGGTATGGGTTACGGGCCGTGATATGAATTACGGACTGTGGGACGAATTACGGACTGTTCTATGAACTACACACTGTGGTATGAATTACGAACTGTGGTACAAATTATGGACTGTGCAGGTGTCGGTGATACGATGCACTCTACTGGTACAACATAGATATGTGGTATGAACTGTGGTACAAATTACGAACTGTGCAGGTGTCGGTGATACGATGCACTCTACTGGAACAACATACATAATTATGTGGTATGGATTATGAACTGTGGTACAAATAACTGACTGTGCAGGTGTCGGTGATAAGATGCACTCTACTGGAACAACTTATATATGTGGTATGCATTATGAACTGTGGTACAAGTTACTGACTATGCAGGTGTCGGTGATACGATGCACTCTGATGGAACAACATACATAATTATGTGGTATGGATTATGAACTGTGGTACAAATTACTGACTGTGCAGGTGTCGGTGATACGATGCACTCTGATGGAAAAACATACATAATTATGTGGTATGGATTATGAACTGTGGTAAAAATTACGGACTGTGCAGGTGTCGGTGATAAGATGCACTCTACTGGAAAAACATATATATGTGGTATGCATTATGAACTGTGGTACAAGTTACTGACTATGCAGGTGTCGGTGATTCGATGCACTCTACTGGTACAACATACATATGTAGTATGCATTATGAACTATGGTACAAATTACTGACTGTGCAGGTGTCGGTGATAAGATGCACTCTACTGGAACAATATATATATGTGGTATGCATTATGAACTGTGGTACAAGTTACTGACTATGCAGGTGTCGGTGATACGATGCACTCTACTGGTACAACATACATATGTGGTACGCATTACGAACTGTGGTACAAATTACGGACTGTGCCGGTGGCGGTGATACGCGATGCGCTCTACTGGAACAACATACATAATTATGTGGTATGCATTATGAACTGTGGTACAATTTACGAACTGTGGTACAAATTACGGACTGTGGTACAAATTACGGACTGTGCAGGTGGCGGTGATACGATGCAGTCTGCTGGCGCTGGAGCACATGAGGCGTGACCGGGGAGGACGTGGCGGTGTCATCATCAACACAAGTTCAGTCGTCGGTACGTCCGCTCCACGGTTTTAACACAGCGAAATCCCTTGAACAGATACCCTCTGTCTGTGTGTGTGTGTGTGTGTGTGTGTGTGTGTGTGTGTGTGTGTGTGTGTGTGTGTGTGTGTGTGTGTGTGTGTGTGTGTGTGTGTGTGTTGTTGTTGTTGTTGTTGTTGTTGTTGTTTTGGATTTGTTTGTTGTTGCTTTCGTCCACGCGAGAAAGAAAGACTGGCTTTGATGAAGCCAATGAGGGTAGAGACACGAGAACAAACCTCTACCGTTAGGCGCTGACCGGACAGTTCCTCAGGAAGGGACTCTTCTGTAGAGATGCCTACGGGTACCGAAATATGTTCGGTGTCTGTTGTGTTTGACATCAGTAAACATACGCGAGAAGAACTCTGTGTGTATATAGCCTATGAAGGACCGATTCATTGCAGTTGCCACTGGTGTCGTAACGTTGGTGGTTGTGGGCTCCAACAGGTCTGGTGTACGGGCAGTCGCTGTTTCCGGTGTACATGTCGACGAAGCGAGCCGTCGTGGGCTTCACCACCAGCTGGGCGGTACGTGAACCACTACAGTACACTTCTGGCAGACACTGATGACAGAGTATCACTATACTGTCCTACACACCAAGTCATGCAGACACTGGTGACAGAGTATCACTATACTGTCCTACACATTTCATGCAGACACTGATGACAGAGTATCACTATATTGTCCTACACACCAAGTCAGGCAGACACTGGTGACAGAGTATCACTATATTGTCCTACACACCAAGTCGTGCAGACACTGGTGACAGAGTATCAATATATTGTTCTACACACCGAATCATGCAGACACTGATGACAGAGTATTACTGTTGTCCTACACACTGAGTCAAGTAGACACTGATGACAGAGTATAACTATTGTCCTACACATTTCATGCAGACACTGATGACAGAGTATAACTATTGTCCTACACATTTCAAGCAGACACTGATGTGATGACAGACTATAACTACTGTCCTACACATTTCATGCAGACACTGATGACAGACTACATTGTCCTACACATTTCATGCAGACACTGATGACAGACTATAACTACTGTCCTAGACATTTCATGCAGACACTGATAACAGACTATATCGTCTTATATACCTCAGGGAGACACTTAGAGACAATAGTTATTGTCCTACACATTTCATGCTCACACTAATGGCATACGATATTGTCCTGTACACTTTAGGCAGACACTGATGACAAACACGATTGTGGCACACACTTCAGACAAACACTGATGGCAGACACTATTGTCCTACACACTTTTAAGCATCGTAATACGAGCATCTCATTATTTTCCCACGGATGACCGCCGTAATGACCACTGTCTTGAGCAGAACAGTCCCGAACAGCCCGAGCACGGGGTAAGATGGGGAGTTGTCTGCCCTGGCGCGACAGTTACTCCCCTTCACGACAACATGGAGGGTCGTCTGTACCGGCCCCCTGTCGGGCCGGATGGAAAGCCACTCCCAGGGGGTGCAGACAAATCCCGATGGCTCAGGTAAGTAGATGCACTGTGGGTGATTCCTATCATAGAGTCCTTGATGCTTTTTTTGTTCGTGTCCCCTTTAAATACAATAGTGACGCAGTGTGACCTTTTCTAACGCCTTACCGGCTTGGCCTAGTGGTAAGGCGTTAGGCTGGTAAGCAGAAGAACCTTGGTTCGA
>JABMCL010000855.1:155000-157500 GCA_018857735.1 Alviniconcha marisindica | reverse complement strand
CGCATGCACACGCACGCACACACGCACGCACGCACGCACGCACGCACACACACACACACACACACGCTCTCTCTGTCCCTCTCTCTCCCCCCCCCCCCCCCCCCCCCCCACACACACACACACACACACACATTACATTAGAGGCGAAACCTTTGCATAATTGACCCACTGGATGTCGTCTGCATGTCTAGACAAAGACGTGTTACATCGCTTTCTTTCGTGCGAAAAAAAGAATAGTCCGGAGGATTCTCTGGTAGCTAGCGCTCGTGTCGTGCACGTAATCGATGCTGAGCTTTCGTTGGAAAGGAGATCGTCGGGGTATATTCACTCGTCTCCGTGACAGTGCCATTACTCGTCTGACAGTTCGATAATTGTTTCGCCGGATTCACAGTTTTTGCGTGTTTCCTGTTCCGGTTCATACTGTGCAAGGGTGTGATTGTGTGAGTGTGAGTGTGGGTGTGGGTGTGGGTGTGGGTGTGATTGTGTGCTTGTATCCCACTTCAGTATTTTCAGTAATGCTAATTATAGCTAGTTGTGTTTGCTGTGTCAGTAGGGGGATGTGCCTTTGTATACTAATTTTTGTATTTTCAATGTTATTGTATTTATTGACACATGCATGTTTGAATCATCCGAGACAGAAAGACGCCGTGAGTGCTTGTGGAGAATCAGTGAACAAAGGGAGTTAATTAGCGCCCGAAAGACGTCACATGAAGTCAGCAACAAAGACGTGCACCTGTGGTGAAGTTTAGTGTACCTTGTGTTTACTCGCATGCCAGCTGAGAGTTACCGTAGGCGTTCTGGGTCTTTGCTGTTGCGTTCATATGACGTGTGTCGTCTTTCGAATCCCTGATTAAATCCCTTTGTTGAGTTGACATGCAAAATATTATTGTATTTTGTTGCATGATTTTCCTGCATTTGTCTCTGGAAAATTGGATCCTGGTTTAACTGTGTTGCTCACTGTTGTCTACATCTGTAAACTGTTTTCTTTCACTGATAAGTGTACTTGTAATGAACCGCGGCGTACTCACCCTACTTGCCTGTGTGTGTGTGTGTGTGGGGGTGTGTGTGTGTGTGTGTGTGTGTGTGTGTGTGTGTGTGTGTGTGTGTGTGTGTGTGTGTGGTGTGTGTGTGTGTATGTGTGTGTGCATAGTGGTGTTGTGTGCATGATGGGTGTGTGTGTTGTGTGTGTGTGTGTGTGTGTGTGTGTGTGTGTGTGTTGCTGTGTGTGTGTGTGTGTGTTGTGCATGTGTGGTGTGTGTGCTGTGCGTCGTGTGTGTGTGTGTGTGTGTGTGTGTGTGTGTGTGTGTGTGTGTGTGTGTGTGTTGTGGTGTGTGTGTGTGTGTGTGTGTGTGTGTGTTGTGTGTGTGGTGTTATTGTTGTTCCCTCGTTTAGGTTTTGTTGACATTTCAGTAAAGTCACTAGTGGGGAAATTCGTCTCGCCTTTCCTTGACAAAGCTACAGCAGCCGCAAGAGCACAGCTACATGCACAGCAGCACCGGTGTATGCAGTAGTGTTTCACATAACAAACAAGTCTCTCCTTGCCAGCCACAGCGCAGACTGACCAGCGGTGCTACACCACATACTCTACAGTTGATGTGTTGCATTAGTACGCGTGGGTGACGGCCATGTCATGGAAGCCAGATACTGTTCATCAGGCGAAAAATGCCTGTGATGTGAGCCAGGTGGTAGTGATCTGGCGAAGAGGTGAGCCCAACAGGCCATGAAGCAACGGGCCGGAAAGAGACTGAGTTGCAGAGTGTGCCAAAGGTCCGTAAGCAAGGCTATACTGTGAGCTGCAGACTGTGACAAAGGTCCATCAGTCTAACAGTAAGCAAGGCTATGCTATGAGCTGCAGACTGTGACAAAGGTCCATCAGTCTAACAGTATGCAAGGCTATACTATGAGCTGCAGACTGTGACAATGGTCCATCAGTCTAACAGTAAGCAAGGCGGCTATACTATGAGCTGCAGACTGTGACAAAGGTCCATCAGTCTAACAGTATGCAAGGCTATACTATGAGCTGCAGGATATGCCAAAGGTCCATCATCCTAACAGTAAGTAAGGCTATACTATGAGCTGCAGGATATGCCAAAGGTCCATCATTCTAACAGTAAGCAAGGCTATACTATGAGCTGCAGGATATGCCAAAGGTCCATCATCCTAACAGTAAGTAAGGCTATACTATGAGCTGCAGACTGTGACAAAGGTCCATTAGTCTAACAGTATGCAAGGCTATACTATGAGCTGCAGGATATGCCAAAGGTCCATCATCCTAACAGTAAGTAAGGCTATACTATGAGCTGCAGGATATGCCAAAGGTCCATCATTCTAACAGTAAGCAAGGCTATACTATGAGCTGCAGGATATGCCAAAGGTCCATCATCCTAACAGTAAGTAAGGCTATACTATGAGCTGCAGGATATGCCAAAGGTCCATCATTCTAACAGTAAGCAAGGCTATACTATGAGCTGCAGAGTGTGCAAGAGGTCCATCAGTCTAA
>JABMCL010000855.1:142500-145000 GCA_018857735.1 Alviniconcha marisindica | reverse complement strand
AAATTGTCGTTCCTTTGCCAGAGGGAATATGCGTCTGAAGCCAGCTGCGACAGTGAAACCATATCCTTGACAATCAGTCGTGTTGATCGTTTGAAACAAAAACAAAAAGCTTCAGCACTCCCTTTCGGGAAATTCCGGTCGCCTTACCTGGGTAAGAAAGGCTACAGCAAGCGCGAGAGCAGCGCTATACCCATTCCTACCAGTATACGCAGTATTTTTGTGTGTCGAAACAAAGGTATATATGGCTGTCAGTGTTTGGGATTTTTGACGTACGCACACAATGATGTTGATGCATGCGACTGTACACGGCGGCATCACGAGCGACGTAAGACAGCTTGCGCTAAACGCTGTCTCTGGCGGAGCCGGAACAGTCTCTTGCCTCACCGAGGAATCGATCGCGCGTCACTGTTCACGGGGTTTTCACGTGCCGTAGTGTCGTAGTGTCGTGAACAGGGAGCTGCTGGTTGGTTGAGTGTTGCTTTACGTCCACAGAACAAGGAGCTGCCATGCTTCATAGTTCAGGAGCTGGGTGAGAGTCGAGGCGGCCGTCCTGGGCTGTCCGTCCTAACGAGCCTTCTGGTTTCCCCGGACGTAAAGCTATATTGAACCATGCTTCGGCATTGGTCACAGCTTGTCCCTAATACGTCAACCGACATCCGAGGACATTAAGCATCACTTCAGCGTCATCATCAGCTGCCATGCTTGGCCTTGGTTGAGTGATCGAGCCTAGCTGTTTAGCGGTGTTGCGCTGAGTTCCTCCGCGCTTTCTCGCTCAGCTATTTATCACGGACGTATCGCTGATAAAGACGAAAGACTCGTTCAACCCGTTGTGGAAGGCAAAATTCTTTGTTCAGAGTCGTGGGTCAGGAAATCTGTGCTTTTCGCTCCGACGGAGTAGGCCACCGCCCTGCCCGCTTCAAGTTACACTCAGTGAAACGCAGGCCGGGGCGCCAGAACCAGAGCCGGTTTGGGCCGCTGAAGCCCGGAAAGCGCCGAGAAGGTGTGTGAGGTACAGTGTCCCGTGACCGCGGCGGTTTCCAGTTTCGTAGCGTAGGCCTACGTCGTGGTTCTGAGCGCACTGCGTATTCAGGTTAATGGAATCATGCGCTATAAAAGTGGACATCATCATCTGTGTTCAAATCCCGTCCCTAATAAGCCTTATGGTTTCTGTGGACGTTAAGCACCATGTTTACTTACTTACTTACTTACTTACTCTTCGGCTTGTCTCCAGCTGTCCCTAATAAGCCTCATGGTTCTGTAGGACGTTAACACCATGTTTACTTACTTACTTACTTACTTACTGTGTTCAAACCCGTCCCTAATAAGCCTCATGGTTTCTGTGGACGTTAAGCACCATGTTTACTTACTTACTTACTTACTGTGTTCAAACCCGTCCCTAATAAGCCTCATGGTTTCTGTGGACGTTAAGCACCATGTTTACGTTTACTGTGTTCAAAATAACAACTTAGCCAATAGTTTCCATCGCCATAGCGCACCAGTCAACAGCAAACTGGGAAGTTCTGATGCGGTACAGGTAATTTCAAATGAAAACAAACTATCATCGAAGAGCACAGACAGAAATCGTGAAGAAAAAAAATATTAAAAAGAAGAAGAACAAAAAGTAAGCAGCAAGATCTATATAACTGGGAAGGAGACACATTTTTGTCAGAAAGTACAAATTTACAAAAGCAAATCGATATTCATAATTAATTGTTCTCATTTGTCTTCGCTCGAAAAAATCCAAATTTAGCACGTTTTGCTTCTGTGTGTGTGTGTGTGTGTGTGTGTGTGTGTGTGTGTGTGTGTGTGTGTGTGTGTGTGTGTGTGTGTGCATATAGGGAGGTAATTTAGTATCTGTGCGTGTCTGTACGTGTGTGTGTGCGTGCGTGCGTGCGTGCGTGCGTGCGTGTCTGTGTGTGCGTGCGTGCGTGTTCAGTTTGTTTTCTCGCGCAGAGCGCGTTTTTTTTTTGGTTTGTTTTTTGTTTTTCCCCCACCAAGGCTGCCGTGAAAAAATCTGGA
Organism: Alviniconcha marisindica; assembly: GCA_018857735.1. Taxonomy (NCBI): domain Eukaryota; kingdom Metazoa; phylum Mollusca; class Gastropoda; family Provannidae; genus Alviniconcha; species Alviniconcha marisindica. The sequence continues at coordinate 142,981 of JABMCL010000855.1, read as the reverse complement.
CTGCAGCTGTCAAGCCGCGTGTATAACAATACAGAGTTACATTAATTAATCCACACAAACTGAGTAGTATACTCTATTTCATACTGACAATTGCAATACGTAAAATGTTTTGGATTGGTGAAAATAAAGCAGAAGAAAGAAGGACAGAGAGAAGAAAAGGAAAGTGGGGGGACGGTGGGGTGTGTGTGTGGGGGGGGGGGGCGGTGTTGTGACTACTCGTTGGGACATTCCTTGCACTTTTTAACCCTTTCCCTGCCGCTACGACGTCACATGGTGTGTTTGACAAGGTTCTCTCAATTTGCTTACAGGATGCTGTACAACGTCGTGCTTGTATTCCATCTTCCCGCCATCTCCAACGTGCAGCAAAGTTATGAAAATCAGCAATTTGGGTTAGCCTCATTCTTGTTTCTCGAGACTGTTCTTGGAAAGACAATGCACCAAAATTGCATAACTGCTTGCAGTGAAAGGGTTAGAAATGTAC
>JABMCL010000855.1:135000-137500 GCA_018857735.1 Alviniconcha marisindica | reverse complement strand
GTCGTCAGGAACGTCCGGGGAGGGCAGCAAGATCATCCCCATGCTGAGGAAGCAGCAGGTGCTGTTCTTCCTGCACGCCGTGTCCATCCTGTACTGCTGCCTCGTGGAGGCCTTCCCGGAGAGCGGGCGGCGCCTGAGGAAGAGCCTGAAGATCTTCTACAACCCGGCCTGGAGGACCTCCAAGGCGGGCATCAAGATCGGCCCCAACTCCTCCACGCCTTCCTCCCAGAAGAACGTCCTGCACATGTACACCACTCCGCCCGCGGGCTTCCAGATCGCGACCGAGCCGGACGCGCTGTACGTGCACCTGCTCTTCGCCCTCAAGGACAGGCACCTCGGGTCGATCGAGGGCAACTTCGCCTCCCTCGTCTACAACGCTCTGACGGCCCTTCACAGACTTCTCGACGACCTCGCGGCCGACGTCGAACGCGGCACGCTCAACGCCAAGCTGAACATCCACCCGGGCATCCGCTCGCAGCTGGAGAAGCTTCTTCAGCCAGACCCACCTCGGGCCGAAGAGATTCGCCGAGCGTTTGACGAGGGCACGACGGGAGTTTGCAAGCGGATCTGGCCCGAGATGTGCGTGGTTTTGACCGTGGACACGGGGGCGTTCGCTCCTTACGGGGACAAGCTGAGAGAGACGTTCCTTCGGGGTGTGCCCCTGTACTCTCCGGTGTACGCGGCCACAGAGGGGCTGATCGGCATCAACCTGTGGGCCAGAGAGCGGCCCTCCCGCTACCTGCCGCACCCTGCCGTCCAGTTCTTCGAGTTCATCCCCGTGGAGCAGAGTGACTTGGACCAGCCCGAGACGCTGCTCTTGCACCAGGTATTACTATGTTGTTGTTGTTGTTGGTGGGGTTGTGTGTGTGTGTGTGTGTGTGTGTGTGTGTGTGTGTGGAGTGTGTGTGGGTGGTGGGTTGTGTCGGTGGGTGCGGTGCTGTGCGTGCGTGTGTTGTGCGTGTGCGTGGTGCTGTGTGTGTGTGTGTGTGTGTGTGATTTTGTTGCATTAAAAACCAATTATCTATCTCTTTCTTCTTGTGTGTGTGTGTGTGTGTGTGTGTGTGTGTGTGTGTGTGTGTGTGTGTGTGTGTGTGTATTGTTTTGTTGCGTTAAAAACCAATTATCTGTCTATTTCTTCTTCTTTTTCGTCTCCTCCTCCTCCTCCTTCTCAGTCTAACAACTGATTATACATATCCATATCTATAAGTGCTTCGCCCACAAAATCGTCGAACCTGAAATAATCGACTGTGCGGTTGAGAGTCGTTCATATTCAGTTCTCTCTCTCTCTCTCTCTCTCTCTCTCTCTTCTCTCTCTCTCTCTCTCTTTGTATGTATGTATGTATGTATGTATGTATGTATGTATGCAACTTTCATTGTGCATTTCATTGTCCAGGTTCAAGAAGGAAAAGAATACGAACTGGTGTTGACCAACGTGTCGGGGTTGTACCGATACCGGCTTGGGGACGTTGTAAAGATCAGCGGCTTCCTGAACCAGTGTCCCATCTTTGAATTCCAGTACAGGTAAAATATAACAAACACGTACAGTGCGTCGGATTTAAAATAAAGATTCATTCATCCACTTGCTCAACCTGCAGTAGGATTCCTTTCATGAGAAGTTTAGCTGGGCAGCTGGATATTCAGCATTGTACAAAGAGTGGCGATCGAGTGTTGCGGGATGGGCGAATTTCTCAGCATTGTACAAAGAGTGGGGCGTGTTGCTGGATGAGCCAGTTTCTCAGTATAGTACAAAGACTGTTGGGTGTTGCAAGATGGACCAGTTTCTCAGCATAGTACAAAGACTGGTGGGTGTTGCAAGATGGACCAGTTTCTCAGCATAGTACAATAACCTGGTGGGTGTTGGAGGATGGGCCAGTTTCTCAGCATAGTACAAAGACTGGTGGTTGTTGGAGGATGGGCCAGTTTCTCAGCATAGTACAAAGACTGGTGGGTGTTGGAGGATGGGCCAGTTTCTCAGCATAGTACATATAGTGATGAGCGTTGCAAGATGGACCAATTTCTCAGCATAGTACAAAGACTGGTGGGTGTTGCAGGATGGGGCAGTTTCTCAGCGTAGCACAAAGTGTGGTGGGTGTTGCAGGATAGGCCAGTTTCTCAGCATAGTACAGAGTGATGAATGTTTCAGGATGGGCCAGTTTCTCAACGTCCGGGGAGAGAAGGTCTGCGAGTCCCTCTTCTATGACGCGTTGTGCGAGGCGGTGGCGCAGTGGTCAGGACTCAGGCTCGTCGACTACTGCTGCGCTGAGAACATCATGGTGGACGGTGTCCTTGACGGAGGTACATAGTGGCTACCGACACTTTATCCTTCTCGTTCGGAACTTCCCCGTTAGCAAAAACCCGATTGCTTCTCCCGGAGAGACTGCTACATGTTTGTTCGTTTCCTGAGAGACTGCTGCATGTTCGGTTTTTTGTTTGTTGTTGTTGTGGTCTTCGGAGGGGGGTGTTTTGTTTGCGGGGGGGGGGGGGGGGGGGGGGGGGGGGG
>JABMCL010000855.1:127500-130000 GCA_018857735.1 Alviniconcha marisindica | reverse complement strand
ACAGACAGACAGACAGACAGACAGACAGAGACAGACAGACAGACAGACAGACAGACAGACAGAGAGACAGAACAGAGACAGAGACAGAGACAGAGACAGAGAGACACAGAGAGAGACACAGAGAGAGAGAGGAGGAGGAGGCCAGGGGAAACAAGATGGACAGAGAGGAGAGACAAGGAGAGGGAGGGAGGGAGGCATGGAGAGAGAAGTTGAAACAAGATCGAGAAAGGGCGGCACGGAAAGAGATGGAGTGAATGGCAAGACGGGGGTGGGGGGAGAAGAGTGTGTGTTGTGTGGGGGGGGGGGGGGGGGTGCAAAAAACAAGACAAGTATAGAGGGGAGAAGAAAGGGACAGAGGAAAAGCCCAAGACTGATCAGTTAGTGCCAATCCATATGAATCACCACGCGAGATCAGTCAGTGCCTGTCTAGCTATTCACCATGCAAAGCTGGGAATTGCAGCTCCAAATCTTTAAACATATAAATGCCACACCGAAAAAAAACTGACAGAAAAAAAGCTGCAGTTCTTTGATTCAGTTTCTGCCTGGATTTTCTGAAGGCATTTTCATCAGCTGATTGCATGATGGCACAGCCGCCGAGAATAACATCATGAACGGAAATTTGAAACAGTTCATTAAAAATAAAAATAAAAACTCGTGATATGTTGTATGCACACAGTGTTGGCCGACATATAATCATAGAGTACGATTTCACTTTAAAAGCAATATAATTAATACAGACAAGAGAAACAGATTCAAGTTAAACACCAGATAAGCTCGTGTTGCCAGTGTGTGTTGAAGTTCTTAACTCCCACAACCTTTTTTCTGACCTTACGGTCACTGTTAATATGATGTCTTTGGCAAATCTATTCCAGTTTGCCTCATAAGGAATGTCATATGGCGCGGCCATGCCTGAAACTGATCCAACTCCTTATGTATGCTAAGATGCAGCAAAATGCTAAAAATGGGTGTTTCCGATTAGCCTAAGATTAACAGTGGAAAGAAGCTGCAACAACGTTCGCAAAACCTCGGCAGGGAAAAGGGATAAACAGCCTTGGCAATAATTATCTCCATTTGGCCCGATCTTGAGGGCTACTCCTGTCCTCAAACGGTTCGGTTCAATTTACGCCATTTGGGTTCAATCCATTCAGAGACAGAGGACCTGGTAATAGATGGAGCGAATTCTGGACACAGCCAAACACTTAGATTTAAAGAGTTCATTTTTAAAAAATTAAAAAATTAAAAAAACTCTGTTACAAAATGTTTCGTCGTCATTTTAACCTAAAGTTTCCGGAGGCGCTAGTGTAACAGAACCTAAACTTTCCAGGGGCAGCGACGAGGCCAAAATCAGCCTTGACTACACGGGAGAATAAAACTAGCCCATCAGGCTAGTCGCCAGGATTCTGTTCCAAGAATGTTAAACGATAAGGCCGCACGGAATGTCCAAGTACACCAACAACAAAACCCCACACATCCTCAAGGAAAAACAAACCAAATTAAAAGAAAGAACTGGGAGAGAAAGAAGGGGAAAAAAGACATACGCACGGAGTGTTTCAGATAATGGAATGCACAAAAGAATGAAGATAATAATAGAGAACACTTCCGTTAAGTGATTATCAGGTTGCTCGCTCTGACAGTCAAGTGGTTAAAACAGAAACTGATCAGCTTAGAACAAAAAATGGAACCAGGACACGCTGTGATACACAGCCGAAAGAAAACAAATGCAATGAAAACTAAATTCATAGCTAGACCTTTTTTTTCTTCTTTTTTCTTCTTCTTAAAAAAAATAATAATAATTAAACACCATGGAATGCAAGTCATTCCATCCAATAAACACCCAAACACAACACAAGTTACTGTCAAACAGAGTATGCACAAGTAAATAAAAATCAACACAAATGTCCAATTTGTAGAGTCGTGAACGCTTTGTGGTAAACTCAGTTGCACATACATGTATTTCTACACCTTAAGATTTCGCAGCAGGGAAGTGCTCAAAGCTGTGAACCCTGGACAAAGCTGTCTGTGTACACAAGTAACTCAAAAGCATACAATACAGGGCCGTGTGAAGCACTGCAGCGACTTCATGATATCACGGCAGATGATATGCACAGTGCACCCGTTCTCACAGCAACAAAGAGAAATAGCACCTACAAAAATGCCTGTTACTACTGACACAAACTGAGAGAGAGAGAGAGAGAGAGAGAGAGAGAGAGAGAGAGAGAGAGAGAGAGAGAGAGAGAGAGAGAGAGAGAGAGACAGAGACAGAGACACAGAGACAGAGACACAGAGACTGAGACACAGAGAGAGAGAGAGACAGAGACAGAGACACAGAGAGAGAGAGACAGAGACAGAGAGACAGAGACACACAGAGAGACTGAGACAGAGAGAGAGAGAGAGAGAGAGAGAGAGAGGAGAGAGAGAGAGAGAGAGAGAGAGAGAGAGAATTTGAGACTTTAAGAAAGAAAATACACAAAATGAAGGGACAAAAAGAGAAGGAGGCCAT
>JABMCL010000855.1:115000-122500 GCA_018857735.1 Alviniconcha marisindica | reverse complement strand
TTAGGGACTGGGAGCCCAGGGCGTCCACCTCGACTTTCACACAGCTCCTGAGCTCTGAACTCTCCTCTACGGTACAATGTAGTTTTACGTCCACAGAGACCGTACGGACCATTAGGGACGGGGAGCCCAGGACGTCCACCTCGACTTTCACACAGCCTCAGGAGCTCTTGTGTGGAAGACGTATCTTCTTCTAATGTTGCTTTACGTGTGGAAGAGCGAGTTCGAGTTCAATGTTGCTTCACGTCCACAAAACCCCGAGGAAGAGCAGAGACGGGGAGCGCAGGACAGCCACCTCGACTTTGACACAGCTCCTGAGCTCTGTGTGGAAGTCTTCTTTTAATTCTGCTATACGTCCACAGAGACCATAAGGAACAGAAGGGACGGGGAGACCAGGACGGCCCACCTCGACTTTCACACAGCTCCTGAGCTCTGAGTGTGGAAGAGTTCGGTTCAATGTTGCTTTATGTCCACAGAAACCACAAGGATTATTAGAGACGGGGTTCCCAGGACGGCCACCTCGACTTTCACATAGCTCCTGAGCTCTTGTGTGGAAGAGTGATGATGATGAAGTGATGCTTAATGTCCTCAGATGTCAGTTGACATATTAGGGACAAGTTGTGACCAATGCCGAGGCACGGTTCAATAATTCTTTACGTCCACGGAAACCAGAAGGCTCGTTAGGACGGACAGCTCAGGACGGCCACCTCGACTCTCACACAGCTCCTGAACTATGAGTGTGGAAGAGTGAGTGCATGGCTCTTTGTCTTTAAGGGCACACGTGCCAGCTGCATGTGACATGTAGCGAGAAGTTCAAAAGGAGCGAAACTCCTCCTTTCTTTTCAGTGAACAGTGACTTCCCTTTGCAATTTATGTTTGTGCGGTTCGTGAAAGAAATCAACAGCTCTACTCGTGTGGTACGCAAAACAGTCTTACACATAGCGAAGAGACGGTGGCACGGTCGGTTTTTAAAGTACAGAGATTGTATGAGACGTCTGACCTTATTGGAAACGTCAAAGCGGTTTGGCGAAACGGAAGCGAGCTGCAACAACACTTGTGACACTGGAGTCAGTCAGGAGGGTGAAGGAACATCTTCACAGATCGCCCCAACAAAAGGTGATGCAGACTGGAGAAAAGGGCGTAGATCTCGAACAGTGGAGATATAAGTATATTATAGGCTAGCCGATCTGCTACGATCGTGCAAACTGTGCAGCCAACCTCTACAACTTCAGACAGAGACGAACAAACAGACAGACAGACCGTGAGATATAGAGAGTGCCAGAGAGAAAAAGAGAGAGAAGAGAGAGAGAGAGAGAGAAGAGAGAGAGGAAGAGAGAAGAGAGGAGAGAGAGAGCCGTTGTGTGTGTGTGTGTGTGGTGGGGTTTGTTTTTTGTGTGTGTGTGTGTGTGTGTGTGTGTGTGTGTGAGGGGGGGGGGGGGGGAAAGAGAGAGGGGGAAAGAGAGAAGAGAGAGAGAGAGAGAGAGGAGAGAAGAGAGAGGAGAGGAGGAGGGGAAGAGAGAGAGAGAGAGAGAAGTACCTGACTGTCCAGCCCTAGGAGGATGACCATGAGGAAGAAGAGGATGGACCACAGCGGGGACAGCGGCATCTGGGCCACGGCCTTTGGGTAGGCGATGAAAGCCAGGCCCGGACCTGTAACCCGGCAACACAGTCACAGTGTCGGCTGACCACTGCATGGAGGCTGCTGCTGCTGCTTTTCCCCCTCTCCATCCTTCCGCATCTGCCTCCCTCCCCCTCCCCCCTCTATCACCATCTGTATCTGCCTCCCTCCCCCTCCCCCCTCTATCACCATCTGTATCTGCCTCCCTCCCCCCCCATCACCATCTGTATCTGTTTCCCCCCCCCAACCCTTTACCCCCCCCCTCCCCCCCATCCCATTTTTTTGCCTTCCCCCCCCCTCTATAACCGAATCAAATAAGTATTTTCCCCCTTCACCCCTCCCCTTCCCTACCTCAATCCTCCCCTTTTTTCCCTCCTCCTTTTTCCCCTTTCCCCCTCCTTATCCCCCCCCCCTTTTCCCTTTCCCCCCCCCCCCCCCTGTGTGTGGGGGGGAGGGGGTGCCCCCGGGCCCCTTTTCTCTCTCTCTCTCTCTCTCTCTTCTCTCTCTCTCTCTCTCCTTTTTGTTTCTTTTTTCTTTTCTTTTTCGGCCGCTTCTGCCCTTGCTTTCTACTAGGTCTGTTCATGATCGTCCTCCTTCTCCTCCTTGTTGTTGCACATAATTATACCTTGCCCCTGCTGCAAAAATGCCGTTCTTCCATTAACCCTTCCTTTCCGTACTACACGCCCATCCATCATGATGCAAATGCGTAATGCTTTGATTAACTCTTCTTTTCCGTACTACACGCCCATCCATCATGATGCAAAAGTGTAATGCTTTGATTAACTCTTCCTTTCCGTACTACACGCCCATCCACCATGATGCAAAAGTGTAATGCTTTGATTAACTCTTCCTTTCCGTACTACACGCCTATCCACCATGATGCAAAAGTGTAATGCTTTGATTAACTCTTCCTTTCCGTACTACACGCCTATCCACCATGATGCAAAAGTGTAATGCTTTGATTAACTCTTCCTTTCCGTACTACACGCCTATCCACCATGATGCAAAAGTGTAATGCTTTGATTAACTCTTCCTTTCCGTACTACACGCCTATCCACCATGATGCAAAAGTGTAATGCTTTGATTAACTCGTCCTTTCCGTACTACACGCCCATCCATCATGATGCAAAAGCGTAATGCTTTGATTAACTCTTCCTTTCCGTACTACACGCCTATCCACCATGATGCAAAAGCGTAATGCTTTGATTAACTCTTCCTTTCCGTACTACACGCCTATCCACCATGATGCAAAAGTGTAATGCTTTGATTAACTCTTCCTTGTCGAGCTCCACGCCCATCGCGATGGATGCAAAAGGTTATTAGACACCACAGTGCAAGATAAATGTTTTAGCGTCATTATTATATCAGCTTTTTTTTTGGCTTAGTAGTAAGCTCATTGCTTAAAAATGGTGACAAACACTGAATTTTGTAATTTTCACCACCCGTTGCATTGGAAAAAATCCAAGATGGCCGCCAAACAAAAAACAGTTCCTCGAAGTTTGTGTCAAAGGTATTGTATGCTTAACAAATATGACTGGTGAAATAGATACAGATACACATTATGTTTATTTTGTCAGAAGGATTTTAAGTTACGTTGCTTTTTGTATTTTTTATGAATTTAGTTTTAATATATGCAAAAATAGTGCCGTTTTTTCCAGTTAAAGCATCATAAAACAAAAACAAACTGTATTACTAACAAATCCATACAAGCACCATGCAAAATTTCATTGCTCTAACTTTGTTCAAAGCTGAGCAAACTTCGGTTGTTGTCAAGGCCCAAACATTGCCGATTTTTCATCAAAATTGCTCAAACCAAAGGCAACCACAAATCAGTAAGCAATCTTCTTTGACAATTTATACATAATAAAACCCATTTTTGGACTCAAAATGTGTCATCTATTCGATAAAACACTGAAAATCAGCCAAAATCTCAAATCTTTAAAGGAAAAGTCCAAGGTATTTAAGTATGCAAAATGACCATCGAAATGATTGACAAATGAGTCACTAGTTTCAGATTTAATAAAATAAAATAAATGAAAAAACAAAAAACAAAACAAAATTACGTGAGTTTTCAATCGATTCTATTTTCTGTAGGATGGCCGAGACTACAGTCTCGGGTTCCCCATCAGTCACGTGACTTTGGTTGAATTTGCTGCACTACCGTGTCTGGCCTTAACTCTTTCTCACCGGACTCCGCCACGTCCCGGATGTCGCGGTTCTGCAGCTTGGCCATGTAGCCCAGGATGGTGAAGACGATGAAGCCGGCGAAGAAGGACGTGCCGCTGTTCACCAGGGCGAAGATCACCGAGTCCCTGAACGCCAATACGCGTAGTGTTAACCGTGACATACGGCGCGACACACAACGCTGAATCGTGACATATATGGCACCATGCACAACGCTGAACCGTGGCATATTGCAAAAAGCAATGCACAATCTGAACCGTGGCATATGGCACAATGCTTAATCGTGACATACGGCAAAGATGCACAATGCTGAATCGTGGCATATGGCACCATGTACAACGCTGAACCGTGACATATGGCACATTACACAACGCTGAACCGTGACATATGGCACAACACACAACACTGAACCGTCGTGACATATGGCACAATACGCACTGCTGAATTGACGCAAACACATACGATGCGAAGAAACAGAGAGAGTGAGAGAGAGAGACACAGAGAGAGAGAGAGAGAGACAGAGATAGAGACAGAGAGACAGAGAGAGACATAGACATAGACAGAGACCGACAGACCGACAGACAGAGAGAGAGAGAGAGAGAGAGAGAGAGAGAGAGAGAGAGAGAGAGAGAGAGAGAGATGGTGGTGATGTGTTGTGTGTGTGTTGTGTGTGTGTGTGTGTGTGTGTGGTGTGTGCAAACACACACACACACACACACACACACACACACACACACACACACACACACACACACACACACACAAAGGCAGCGAGACAGGGAGACAGACAAACGGAGACGGACGCACCTGTAGGAGTTGTGCTTAAACTTGTTGTAACTGCCGAGCGCCGTCAGCGTGCCCAGGGCGATGGAGGAGGAGAAGAAGATCTGCGTGCCAGCATCCACCCACACCTGCCAGCCACAACAGTATTCACCTCTCACGTCCACGAGTTAAACTCCAACAGCGTACGTGCCCTTCGCCCAAAGTCAGTAAGTAAACATGGTGCGTAACGCCCACCGAAGCCATAAGGCTTATTAGGGACGGGGAGAAGGGGGGGGGGGTATGGAGGTTGGGGTGAGGGAGGGAGATTATATACCTATCGCTACACCGTCACCACCACTTCTGCATTAAGGTGGGCAGCGATGAAAGCCATTTTAATGCTTCATAATCGTGAGGGACAAAGTCACAAGACAGTGTCCACAGACCACAACTTTTGAAGAGAAAGGCGCGCCGAAGCAGATTCGAACCGAGGTCCCTCTGCTTACCAGCCTAACGCCGTACCGCCAGGCCAAACCGGCTCACACCCATCGCCCCTTCTTCTCTGCCCTTAAAAGACGTCAACATGCTGTAACGTCCTTCCGAGCGTCCAGTCACAATGGGCGACTTAGCTGCGGATCGCCCCGCTAGGTGGCGCTGGGCATATTGGGGGCTTTGACAAAGCTCAAGTCAACTGCATCTCCCCTACACTAGCCAGGTGGCGCTGGGCCTATTTGGGCAGTGCAATGCTCAAGCCAGCAAAGTCGCTCATTACCCATGCCTTCCAGGCGTCAAACTAGTGGATGTTGTTTTAGTCCACGTCAAGAGCATTATTAGTATGTCCTTCCTAGAGTCCAAAATTCAGACTGACTCACGCCTTTCGGATGTCAAACCCCTTCATATATTTACTGTATGCTTGAAGTATACCAAGGGACTCGACTTGGGCTGTTTTACAAGAGTATAATTATTACTATATCCTTCCTAGAGTCCAGTCAGAATGACTCACGCCTTTCGGATGTCAAACCCCCTCATATATTTATTGTATACTTGAAGTATACCAATGGACTCGACTTTGGCTGTTTTGCAAGAGTATAATTATTACTATACCCTTCCTAGCATCCAATCAGAATAACTCACGCCTTTCGGCGTGTCAAACTCCCTCATACATGTACTTTTATCAGTGCTTAAAGTATGCCAAGGACTCGACTTTGGCGGTTTTGCAAAGTATAATTATTACTAATCCTTCCTAGCATCCAATCAGAATGCTCACGCCTTTCGGGTGTCAAACTCCCTCATACATTTACTGTTTATCAGTGCTTAAAGTATGCCAAGGGACTCGACTTTGGCGGTTTTGCAAGAGTATAATTATTACTATATCTTTCCTAGCATCCAATCAGAATGACTCACGCCTTTCGGGTGTCAAACTCCCTCATACATTTACTGTTTATCAGTGCTTAAAGTATGCCAAGGGACTCGACTTGGGCCGTGTTACAATGCACTGACACCAGCAAGAACACCAAGGCTACATTCCAATGTTGTTACGCGCTGCATGGCTGTGTGGGGACTATCTTCATGTAGCCATGATCCTTACAGAACAGCATCCATCCTCCAGAAATGGAGATAAATCATCCGAAGATGGCGTGTGGATGCCCATGTGGCAGGGTAAAAAAAAAAAAGTTTTTTAAAAGGTCACACACTCACTCCTCTTACCATATGGAATGTATTTGTCAATGTACGTCTATTGTCGACAGACAATGTATCTGTCATAATTATATGGAAATAAATAACTCTTTCAGCTCAGGGGAGAGAACTAAGAGACTGACCTGCATCTCGCCCAGCTTGGTCATGTTGGGGTTAAGGTAGAACTCCACCCCATCTCTAGCGCCGTCCAGCAGCGAGTTCCGGATCAGCAGGATCAGCATGAAGATGTACGGAGATGTGGCTGTCACGTACATCACCTGAAAGCAAGAGTCACCCACGTGACAGCACGGTCAGCATGATGATGTACGGAGACGTGGCTGTCACGTACATCACCTGAAAGCAATAGTCACCTACGCGACAGCACGGTCAGCATGAAGCTGTTGGGAGACGTGGCTGTCACGTACATCACCTGAAAGCAAGAGTCACCTACGTGACAGCAGGTCAGCATGAAGATGTTGGGAGACGTGGCTGTCACGTACATCACCTGAAAGCAATAGTCACCTACGCTGACAGCACGGTCAGCATGAAGTCATGTTGGGAGACGTGGCTGTCACGTACATCACCTGAAAGCAAGAGTCACCTACGGACAGCACGGTCAGCATGAAGATGTTGGGAGAGTGGCTGTCACGTACATCACCTGAAAGCAAGAGTCACCACGTGACAGCACGGTCAGCATGAAGATGTAGGGAGACGTGGCTGTCACGTACATCACCTGAAAGCAAGAGTCACCTACGTGACAGCACGGTCAGCATGAAGTGTGGGAGACGTGGCTGTCACGTACATCACCTGAAAGCAAGAGTCACCTACGTGACAGCACGGTCAGCATGAAGATGTTGGGAGACGTGGCTGTCACGTACATCACCTGAAAGCAAGAGTCACCTACGTGACAGCACGGTCAGCATGAAGATGTTGGGAGACATGGCTGTCACGTACATCATCTGAAAGCAAGAGTCACCTACGTGACAGCACGGTCAGCCCGAAGATGTTGGGAGATGTCACGTACAAAGAACTCGAGTAACGTGAGAGTAGTGTTAGCATAAAAATGCAGGGAGACGGGTCTGTCACGTACATCACCTGAAAGCACAGGACGTGACAGAAGGATCAACATGACGATGTAGGGAAATGGACACCACCTGGGGAGCTAGACATCCAGAAAGGCAGGGCGGTAGTCGATAGACAACAGGGAGGCTAGACGGTAGGGCGGTAGTCGATAGACAACAGGGGAGCTAGACGGCAGGCCGGTA
>JABMCL010000855.1:107500-110000 GCA_018857735.1 Alviniconcha marisindica | reverse complement strand
GTGGGCAAGATGACGGATACCCGTAAACAAAGGCAGAAAAGGCATCAGAAATGCCGATCAAGCGCTCACTGTTCGTGGGGAACATGCAGATCGGATAGTAGGTTCCCCAGCTGGTAGTCTAGTATAAATTATAATAGGTCTATGCCTGAAGATCCTAAAACTGTCGCAGATCGGCTCTTCTGCGCTGCCGCCTCCATTCAGGGGACTTCACTCTCCCAGAGTAAGAAAACACTGTCAAATTATCTTTGCCTGTTATTTCCGGAAATCGTCTATTGCAAGCTGTGCAAACTGCGGTTGACCCTGGATCGCTAGTGAAACGGTACGGCAGCCACAACAGACGACATTGTAAAGCAACCCGCGCTCACTGACCCGTGCAAAACGTAGCCCTGGCCCTCGCTTCGCTTAGCCTTAACTTCCCTACCACTTCTTTCTACCACCTGCCTGTTGTTTGTTTTTTGTTGTTGTTTTTTAAACCCCGGCTCACTTCTTTCTGTCATGCCCACCAGGTAACTTTTCTACCCCCTGCCATTTTTTACACACACACACACACACACACACACACACACACTCACACACACACACACACACACACACACACCACCACTCACTCACACACACACTCAACACACACACACACACACACACACACACACACACACACACACACACACACACACACACACACACACACACACACACACTCTGACACTGTATGCTATAAGGTCTCAAACGCGAGACACTCAAACCTCTCTTCTCGCCCACCAGGTAACTTTTACTACCCCCTGCCACGTTTCACACACACACACACACACACACACACACACACACACACACACACACACACACACACTGTACGCAATAAGGTTTCAAGCGTGACTCTCTCATACCATTATTCTCGACCTTTATTGTTATTGTATCGAGTGCATTTGTTGACAGCCACGTCCATTACCTAGCTGAAAAGGGCGAGAAAAAGAAAAGAAAAAAGAAAAAGAAAAAAAAGAAAGAAAGAAAAGAAACAACCGTCTCCGCCTTGCCCAAAGTGAAGCCAAAGAAGAAAGCATGCAGACTCAAAACTGTTGAGGGTTTCGGGTGAGGGTCCTCTTTTTTCAAAGCTCACACACTCCTTGATGTCCACTTGGCGCCCCGTCGATTCGTGGTTCTCAAATGATATGAGAATGCGTGTGTGTGTGTGTGTGTGTGTGTGTGTGTGTGTGTGTGTGTGTGTGTGTGTGTGTGTGTGTGTGTGTGCGGCTGTGTGTGTGTGTGTGTGTGTGTGTGTGTGTGTGTGTGAGAGAGAGAGAGAGAGAGAGAGAGAGAGAGAGAGAGAGAGAGACCGGTGATTGTGTGTGTGTGAGTGTGTGCATGTATGTTTGTGAGAGTGTGTGTATGTATCTCTCAGTGTGCGTGCGTGCGTGCGTGCGCGAGCGCGCCTGGTGTGTGTGTGTGTGTGTGTGTGTGTGTGTGTCTCAGTGTGCATGAGTGTGGTGCGTGGTGCTGTGCGTGCGTGCGTGCGTGCTGTGTGTGTGTGTGTGTGTGTGTGTGTGTGTGTGTGTGTGTGTGTGTGTGTGTGTGTGTCTGTGTGTGTGTGTGTCTGTGTGTGTGTCTGTGTGTCTGCCGGTGTGTCTGTGCATGTATGTCTGTGTGTGTGTGTGTGTGTGTGTGTGTGTGTGTGTGTGTGTGTGTGTGTGTGTGTGTGTGTGTGTCTATGCATGTATGTCTCTGTGAGTGCGTGCGAGCGTGTGTTCGTTCGTTAGTTCGTCCGTGCGTGCGTGCGTGTTTCCGGTGTGCGTATCAGTGTGTGTGTGTTTCTTTATTACATTTTTACTTAATGGGCAGTCAGTAGCTGGGCTCTGTAGGGCGCACAGTGTATCTCCATCAGCGGGGTAATAATAGTGCGGTTTGCACTGAACGCAGCCGCGTGTGACTGTTACCGTCCCAGTTACAGATCGGTCAGTGGCCTAATCGCACGCAGGGCTGAGTCAGTGTAAATATATATGCGTCTTGTCAGCGAACTCGGGGGCTGGGTGGAATAAACACTCGCATTCACCTCGCCCAACACAATAACACGAGAAAGTGAAGCTATGCAAACACGCCGCCGGCATACCTTCCATCCCAAGAACCAAAGAGAGAGAGAGAGAGAGAGAGAGAGAGAGGTTTATGTCCGTATCCATTTTTTAAGACGTCAACGAATGTGTGGGTATACGCAGCTTGACGCGACGTGGTGTGTGTGTGTGTGTGTGTGTGTGTGTGTGTGTGTGTGTGTGTGTGTGTGTGTGTGTGTGTGTGTGTTTGCGCGCGCTTGTGTGTGGTGTGTGAGCTGCGTGCATGCGCGAGCGCACGTGTGTATGTGTGTTACTTGCGTTTATGTGTGCGTGTGTGCGTGCGTGTGCGTGTGTGCGCGTGTGTGTGCGTGCGTGTGTGTGTATGTGCGTGTCAGTGTCTGTGTGCGTACAGCCTGTGTGTGTGTGTGTGTGTGTGTGTGTGTGTGTGTGTGTGTGTG
>JABMCL010000855.1:90000-105000 GCA_018857735.1 Alviniconcha marisindica | reverse complement strand
CTGGGACCGCTTTGTTGGTATCCAGTGGATATGCCTGACCTGCTGACCTCCCAGACAATTAAAGTCAGTGTCACGGAAATCCGAATGACAGACGCCATCAAACGTAAGAAACGCACAGACACGAGATCTGTACACCGCCCTCTCGGCCTCCAGTAAATCGGAACCACTGCTTTCTGTTGTCGAAGATCAAGTTGCGTGGCCTAATGGAGAATTTTGCATCGAGCCAAGTTCGTGATCACGTTTCTTAGCTAATGCAACGAATCGCCCGACAAGCGATAGGCGCCTTTGTTGCAAAGCAATCTATTTTTTGAATCTATGGCAAGACGTACCATGCCTTGCAAGAGCAAAAAGTATCCAACAGTCTTCTTCGTACAACTGATCACAACGTTGGTTGTGGAAGCCGCCAGTTTTGCAGTGGCTGCCACGAACACGGCAGAACAACTTTCCTTTATTTTCATTTTCGAAATCTTTTTCGGAATCTCTTCACCTCTTTTCACTTTGTTCACTTACTGCTTTTGAAGAATGTTACAATAATGCTACTATCGCCATTTACTCGGCAAGCTAGTCATTGATACAGACAGACAGACAGACAGACAGATAGACAGACAAGAAGCCAGACAGAGGGACAGAGACAGACAGCCAGAAAGACAGCGACAGAGACACAAAGTGAGACACAGATACAGCGACAGACACACAGAGCGAGTCGCCTATTGCTGAGAGTACACTGTCACCACTTGACCAGAATGATTCTCAGCGCAGTGATTAAGATGGCTGGCGGTACGTGTCAGCCTTTTGCAGGAAGAATAATGCAGGGCAGCCTTTTGCTTGTTTCATGAAGAATAATGAAAGGCAGCCTTTTGCAGTTTTCATCAACAATAAAGCAGGGCAGCCTTTTGCAGGCTTCATCAACAATAATGCAGGTTTCATCAACAATAATGCAGGGCAGCCTTTTGCAGGTTTCATCAACAATAATGCAGGGCAGCCTTTTGCAGGTTTCATCAACAATAAAGCAGGGCAGCTAAGAAATCGCTCTAACTAAAAGTGCGACTCGGCCCATCGTGAATTTAATTCACACGCACTTAGGAATTTGAACACGAACGTCGCACATTAACTCTGCTGTCAAAGTTATTCGAGCGATTTATGATGATAACCATCCGTCCGTGCAAACGGTGACAGGTGCTGCATGAAAAATGCACCCACGCAGTTAATTTTGATTCGTGAGTATTGCACTGCTCATAACTCACCGTGTTTACAAACAGCTTCATGACCTTGACCTCTCTGTATTTGAACTTGGCCTGGCTGTTCATTGCAGCCTGGGGCTCTGAAGGCCCGGATCAAAGGGAAAGCAGAGGGTAGGACAAAGCCATCACGAAAGGGCAGGGGTGAGCGAGGGTGGAGGCTCCGTGGGGCCGTTCTGATTGTTGCTTATGACAGCCCCCGGGATGAGGATTTGATATAGTTGTATACAGTTTTGTTGCCGACACTTTAACTGCGTACAGTTTGGTTAATAAACGTCGACTCGGCAAACCGCATTACGTATACTTTTATTACGTACAGGTCGATGCCAGTCAGTGCTGTGTACACCTTAGTTGTCTGCTCAGCAAAAAAAGAAAAGGGGGGAAAAATTCTTTGCATTTTAGTTATGGTTTTCCATTAGGAAACAGAAATGTTATTTTGGCAGGCTGCTTATATATAAATATAACAAGGCGCACACACACACACACACACACACACACACACACACACACACACACACACACACACACACACACACACACACACACACACACACACACACACACACACGCGCGCGCGCGCACGCACGCACGTACAGAGAGAGAGAGAGAGAGAAGGAGAGAGAGAGAGAGAGAGAGAGAGAGAGAGAGAGAGAGAGAGAGAGAGAGAGAGAGAGAGAGAGAGAAACACACCTATTTGTTCACTAAAAATACAACAGAAGAGCTGAAGAAAAAATGAAACCAGTGTTAAAACTAAAACCTTTGGCCGATGATCTTTATTTGACTGTGCTGTAAAGCATTTGCTCCCTCCTGACATCCGTCACATTCAATCCTCCCAGGCTTTCAAAACTGCGTTAAAAACTCGTCCCAACAAACAGCAGCACAGCAAGTGATTTCAAATTATGTCCCTTTGTGTGTGTGTGTGTGTGTGTGTGTGTGTGTGTGTGTGTGTGTGTGTGTGTGTGTGTGTGTGTGTGAGTGTGTGTGTGTGTGTGTGTGTGTGTGTGTGTGTGTGGTGTGGTGTGCGTGTGTGTGTGTGTGGCATGCGTGTGTGTGTGTGTGTGGGGGGTGGTGTGGTGCGTGCATGCGTGTGGTGTGTGTGTGTGTGTGTGTGTGTGTGCGTGCGTGTGTGTGTGTGTGTGTGGTGTGTGTGTGGTGTGTGTGTGTGTGCGTGTGCGTGTGCGTGCGTGCGTGCGTGCGTGCGTGCGTGCGTGCGTGCGTGGTGTGCGTGCGTGTGTGTGCGTGCGTGCGTTCGTGCGTGTGTCGGTGGCCATAGAATTACATATACAGGTACGTCCATGGATCGGAAGGGCCCATCGTGTCTTTCGCTGTGCGCCAGTCGTGGTAAGCAAGTGGTGTGAGGTTTCATGTACATACTTTGCATTCAGACCGTGGGTGGCTGAAAGAGCTCAGCAAACAGCTCTGAATTCTGACACTGGCAATGGCTCACCATAAAACGGAGCCATATTGCCATTCATGTGTCTGCGTGTATTCACACGTGTGTGTGTGTGTGTGTATGTGTGTCATGTGTGTGTGTTGGGGGGGGGTGCGTGCGTGCATGGTGGTGAGTGTGTGTGTGTGGTTGGTGTGCGTGTGCGTGCGTGCGTGGTGGTTCGGGGGTGCGTGCGTGCGTGCGAGCGTGCGTGCGTACGTGCGCGTGTGCGTGCGTGCGTGCGTACGTGCGTGCGTGCGTGCGTGCGTGTGCGTGCGTGTGTGTGTGATTCACTTTCAACAAACAAACAGATAACTGAAAAAAAGCAAACTTGCACAACGTCATAATCACTGTACAAACAATCTGCAGTGACATGACTATACAGACAAATTAGACGAAAGTAAAATCCCTTCCTTTCTGTCTTCTACGTCTTCTTGAAATCAAAGAGAGAGAGAGAGAGACAGAGACAGACAGACAGACAGACAAGACGAGCAGAGACAAGACAGAGAGACAGACAGGACAGAGAGACAAAGAAGGACAGAGACAGAGAGACGGACAACGCGCACGCGAGGCTGAAGACGGTCACAGAAGATGCTAACAAAGAGAGGCGAGGAGAGAGAGAGGAGACAGAGAGCAGACGAGACAGGAGCAGAGAGACAGATGCGAAGAATGGGCAGAGAGAGAGAGAAGAGAGAGAGAGAGAGAGACGAGAAAACAGAGACAGACAGACGCAGAGAGGAGAGAGAGAGAGAGCAGAGAGAGAGAGAGAGAGAGAGAGAGAGAGAGAGAGAGAGAGAGAGAGAGAGACGAGACTGACGACAGACAGACAGAGGCAGCAGAGAAGAGAGAGAGAAGAGAGAAGGAGAGAGAGACTGAAAGAAGAGGAGAGAGAGCAGAGAAGAAGACAGCAGACAGAAGACAGGAGAAGACAGAGCAGACAGAGCAGACGAGAACGAGCACAGAAGAAGAAGAGACGCAAAGCACAAAGCAACACGACAGAGCAGACGACAGCAAAACAACAACACACAACACACACAAACACACACAACGACACAACAACAACACACAAGCAACGACAGAAAGACTGAGAGAGAGGAGATCAGAGTAACTGATTGCAAACACTGGTGGTATCGACACCCTACTTCATCTGACTACCGACAAGACAGATCTGTGCTCAACCTAATCAGTCAGTTTGCGGAGTCATGTATGGAAGGAGGGCGTACAAACGCCTGCATACAGAGGCAAGCATACCATACGTACTCAAGGAAAGCAGGCATAACCATACGTACTCAAACAAAGCAGCCAACCATACGTACTCAAACAAAGCAGGCATAACCATACGTACTCAAACAAAGCAGGCACAGCCATACGTACTCAAACAAAGCAGCCATAACCATACGTACTCAAACAAGCAGGCATCACCATACGTACTCAAACAAAGCAGGCATAACCATACGTACTCAAACAAAGCAGGCATCAGACATACGTACTCAAACGAAGCAGGCTAGTCATACGTACTCAAACAACGGTTCATGAACCATACGTACTCAAACAAAGCAGGCTAACTCATACGTACTCAACCAAATGCAGGCGGTCATTATGGAAGGATGTGCTGTCGCTACAAACTGCCTGTCACTACAGACTTCGGCAAGCATAGCCATACGTACTCAAGGAAAGCAGGCATAACCATACGTACTCAAACAAAGCAGCCGTAACCATACGTACTCAAACAAAGCAGGCATAACCATACGTACTCAAACAAAGCAGGCATACAGCCATACGTACTCAAACAAAGCAGGCTCAACCATACGTACTCAAACAAGCAGGCTCAGCCATACGTACTCAAACAAAGCAGGCATAACCATACGTACTCAAACAAGCAGGCTCAGCCATACGTACTCAAACAAAGCAGGCTCAGTCATACGTACTCAAACAAAGCAGGCTCAGCCATACGTACTCAAACAAAGCAGGCATAACCATACGTACTCAAACAAAGCAGGCATAACCATACGTAAACAAACAAAAAGCAGTACTCTAGCGCGGACGGAGGGTGTAAAATCCGCCGGGCTGAGAACCCGGGGGGTTGTTAAAGGTCTCCTCTTTGAAGCCTGGAGTAGGTCTGAATATAGCTTTACACACTTCAACTCCTGGCGGGAATTCTGACACCCTCGTCTCAACCCCTAACCCCCACCGCCACCCCACCTCCCCAGCTGTCTTTCTGCATACAGTGACTTCAACACGACTAAAGGAGATTTTTCCATGTGCCTTGATGGCGTGTACTAATAATATCACTTACGTAAAAAGACTTTAAATAAAAAGGAAGAACTGATGGCGTATTTCGTCTCGATATAACCTTCACGACTGTCTGTGCTTTCAATGAATATCAAGAATCAATGTCTTGCTGAAATGTGCGCCTTTAAACGAAGAATATGTGTCTTGCTGAAATGTTCACTTTTCAACCAAGGATTAATGTCTTGCTGAAATGTGCACCTTTAAAACAAGAATCTGTGTCTTGCTTAAAATTAATGTTCACCTTTTAAACCGAAGATCAATGTCTTGCTGAAATGTGCACCTTTAAAACAACAGTCTTGCTGAAATGTTCAGTTTTTAAACTGGGGATCAATGTCTTGCTGAAATGTGCACCTTTAAACAAAGAATCGGTGTCTTGCTAAAAACAATCGGCACCTTGAAACCAAGAATCGGTGTCTTTCTGAAATGTGCGCCTTTAAACCAAGAATCGGTGCTGACTATGTTCAGTTTTAAAAACAGGATAAAGTCTTGCTTAAATGTGCCCCGTTTAAAACCAAGAATCGGTGTCTTGCTTGGGCCCCTTCCGCCTTTCTTGTGCCCCTTTTAAACCAAGAATCGGTGTCTGACTAAAGGTGTGCATTTTTTAAAAAAAGAATCAGTGTTACTTAAATGTGCCCCGTTTAAAACCCAAGAATAAGTGTCTCGTTTGTCTCGCTTTTTGGCCCCTTTTAAAAAAAGAAAAACGTGTTTCACTGAAATGTGCATCTTTAAAACAAGAATAAGTGTCTCACTGAAATGCGCACCTTTAAAACAAGAATAAGTGTCTCGCTGAAATATGCACCTTTAAATCAAGAAAAACGTGTTTCGCTGAAATGTGCACCTTTAAAACAAGAATAAGTGTCTCACTGAAATGCGCACCTTTAAAACAAGAATAAGTGTCTCGCTGAAATATGCACCTTTAAATCAAGAATAAGTGTCTCGCTGAAATGTGCACCTTTAAAACAAGAATAAGTGTCTCACTGAAATGCGCACCTTTAAAACAAGGATAAGTGTCTCGCTGAAATATGCATCTTTAAATCAAGAATAAGTGTCTCGCTGAAATGTGCACCTTTAAAACAAGAATAAACGTATCGCTGAAATGTGCACCTTTAAACGTTGCGCAAGACGATGAAACGGAGACCTCGGTCACCACAAGCGTTTTTTTCCGGACCACCGCAGTCCCGCAGGGCCAGGTCAGTTACTGACAATTATGCAACAAGTGCACGAACACTGGAGACTAAAGCTGTGAACGTGAAGCCGTGCAACAGTCTCCAGGAACAGGCCTATATATGCACTGAGCAAACCAACCGTCTGCATGACTGACCGTCCGTATACACAAACACAGGCGAGGCAACATGAGAAGCCTTTCATACGCTATGCACACACATGTATCGCGTAGCCAAGTACCCAAGACAAATATAATTTTACGTACACAGACCGGGTTGCACTGATCAGGGGATCCAAACTCCAAGCACTGGTTTACGACATCCTTCCTTCAACCACTGCCGTATTTAGTTACGCCATAGGGTCCAGAAAACTGTCAGCTAACGAGCAGTTTTTTTGTTGGTGCACAAACAGTAGTAAGTTTGTTACAAACAACTCAAATAAAACAAGGCGTGTCATTTATAGCCGCCAACAAAGTTTACACCAGCACAAATAAAACCACAATCGTTTGAATCGAGACGGAACTCTCTTTTCTTTACCCGGGGTGGATGCGTCTCGTGTTTACGTGCGTGCTTTGGCGCTAGGTTGCTTCTACAGTCATATTAGTTAGTACCCGAAACTTTCGAAGGGCGCTGACCGCGTCGCTGGACAGCTGCGCTCAGATAAAAGTGCCCCATCAGTGGCGTAACTAAATCTGGCAGAGTTTGGAGGAAGGTGCCGGAAAGCGGTGCTCGGAGTGTGCAGGGGTTCCTGTCACCTAGTCTGCATGGTCTACATCCTGTCCGCGGCCTTGAACCCCGGAAAGCAATGAACCGGTTGGGCCCAACGGTAAGGTAAAGGTGCTTTATGGGTGTGAGTCAATGGACCGGCCGGCTGTAGTTGGGGTCCCAGTCTCGGCGTCTGTGGACTTTTCTGGACAAACTCTTGTGGCCTAATAGAGGTTAATCCGCGCCACCAGTCACCTAAGCAACCGTTCAGCCAATCAGAACGTCGCAACAGTATTCCGCGCGAAAAGCTCGAAGAGTGACCGCCATGCTTGCCTCACAAGCTAAACCAGAGCAACAAAGTGTTAGTTAGTTGGTTAGTTCTTTGATCCCAGTCAACCACATAGGGTTATATGAGGGCCAGTCAATAACCTTTTTGCAAGGCAAAAACCTTCAAAATAAGAATCAACATACAAGGGAGTTAATTAGCGCTCGAAAGTCGTCACACAAGCACAACAACAAAGACCCGAGTCGCCTAGGCCTACGGTAACTCTCACCTGGCATGCGTGTAAATACGAGGTACATAAACTCCACCAGAGGCACATCCTCGTAAGTAAATTTAAATAAGTAAATAACAAAATAATATCAAACAAAGTAAGTAAGTAATCTGGTGTTGTTGTTTTTTACGACTAGTCAACCATTACGGTTATATCAGGGCGATAATAAAGTAAGTCAAATAAGTAAAAGATAAATAAGTAAAAGAGAGCGTGCTATGATGGCGCGGCGAGAGAGATTTTGGCGGCAACCAAATGAGGCGAATTACTTTCATTTCAGCGCTGGATGTCAGACTCGACTCGGGTGGGGTGGTCTGGCCTTCCAGCAGTGAACACCGCCCCACATAACATAACGTTCATTACTATGCGCGGAGGCGCCTACCGACCTGCGAGGAATGCTCTACATAGGCTATAGATGTGTCTCCAGTGACGTGCTTTTAACCTCAGCAGTGAACGGAGCAAAGACCTTGGCTCACTCCGACAGGGCCTAATGTATGTATGTAGGTGTGTGTGTGTGTGTGTGTGTGTGTGTGTGTGTGTGTGTGTGTGTGCGTGCGGCGGCGTGCGGTGCGTGCGTGCGTGTGTGTGTGTGTGTGTGTGTGTGTGGTGAGTGAGTGAGTGAGTGAGTGAGTGAGTGAGTGTGTGAGTGAGTGAGTGAGTGAGTGAGTGTGTCATGTGTGTAGTGGTGAGTGAGTGGGTGTGTATGTGTCGGGCGGTGTGCTGTGTTGTGTTTGTGTGTGTGTGGTGTGTGCGTGTGTGTGTGTGTGTGTGTGTGTGTGTGTGGTGTGTGTGTGTGTGTGTGTGTTGTGTGTGTGTGTTGTGCGTGGTGTGCGCGTGTGCGTGTGTGAGCGTGTGTGTGTGTGTGTATATGCCAGCGCTCGCGCGCGTGAATGCTTCGTTCGGTATCCACCAGTATTTCGCTCTGTTGCCAAGCTTAAAGCTTTCGGCCCAAACACGACGGCCACTCTTCAAGATTTTCGAGCGGAACATTTATTAAAAACAAATCTGATTTGTGATTGGTTGAAGCTCCACGGGTGACTGACAGCCCGGGACACTCTACCGACCTTCTCTCTTTGTCTCCTCAGTCTCACCTACAGGGACTTCGGTTCGTGTCCGTCTTTTATTTATCAACGAAAGCATCACAGCAGGACGTTAAACCGGTTAACCAACCAACCTAACGGACGATTACGAAGAAACCGCCATAATCGAGGTTGTGGTGGGCCATGTTGTGGTCAGTTCAGGGGTGCCATGTTGTGGTCAATTCAGGTGTGCCATGTTGTGGTCAATTCAGGTGTTCCATGTCGTGGTCAATTCCGGTGGGCCATGTTGTGGTCCAAATCCTCACTTTGCTTCGGCCTTGGTGAAATCGAGAACTCGGACCGGTTAAGTTTGCATACACACTCGTGACGGTCAGTTCTGACCGCTAGCTACTCGTTACTCAGTCATCCCTGGCTAAACACGGACAATGGTGGGGTGGGGCGGCATTAGGCTACAGACTAAAACGGACGTCCAGACACACTGCCTCCGTTTGCTCAATTCTACGTTTGTAAAGACCGTCTGTAACTGAACGGGTATTATGAAAGAACGGTGACGCCCTGAGGATTATACAGATCGCATGACCTTTCCGTCGTTACTGCCAGGTTAAGTGTCATGTTTTTAAGAGCCATACGGCCCAGATTCCAGAGCCCCCCCCCCCCCCCCCCCCCCCCCCCCCCCCCCCCCCACCCCTCACCATCGGTGAGTCGATTTGGCCTGGCGGTAAGGTACGGCTGGTAAGCAGAGGGACCTCGGTTCGAATCTGCTTCGGTTCTCCTCTCTCTTAAAAGGCTATAGCTATAAATATATTCGCGTTTTGGGT
This sequence comes from Alviniconcha marisindica, assembly GCA_018857735.1. Taxonomy (NCBI): domain Eukaryota; kingdom Metazoa; phylum Mollusca; class Gastropoda; family Provannidae; genus Alviniconcha; species Alviniconcha marisindica. The sequence continues at coordinate 95,764 of JABMCL010000855.1, read as the reverse complement.
TTGCTAGCTGAGACTAAGGGTTTGCTAGCTGAGACTATAACGACGGTTTCGGTTGCTGATGGCTTTGCGGTCTATGTGCAGGCGCCACTAAAGGGGCCACGGAAGGATGGGGATAAAGAGGGAATAGGATCGGCTATTTGCCTTAACAATTCTGGGCCGTGGGAATGTGCGACGTTCCTTTTAACTCAGGCCTGGCAAACGTGGAGGGACGGGATGCGGGGGAGTCAATTGGGGTGGGTAGTGAAAAACCAACAACTGGTCGCTCGATTTCTTCAGAGGCAGATTTTAGTTTTACATTTTTGAAACATTCTAAAGGTTTCAACAGAAGCACGGTAAGACACTTAAGTGACATTAGGGTGTCATTAGGAACAAGGTAAAAGACGCTATGGTGTCAGTACACGAGTGGTTTCAGTGTTAGAGTGTCCACTCACAGAAAGAGGGTAGGTCTAGGATGTCATCAGGTTGGTTGAAGTGTTGCTTTACGTCCACAGAAACCGTAGGCTTATTAATAATATTAGGGACGGGAGCCCAGGACGGCCACCTCGACTTTCACACAGCTCCTGAGTTCTGAGTCATCAGGAACAAGGTAAGACACTATGGTGTCAACAGGGTAAGATATTTCAGTAACTTTAAGATGTCAACAAAAACAGAGCAAGACATTTCAGTGACAACATGGTGTCAACAGGAAAACAGGGTAACTAAGACTTTTCAGTCACCTTACGGTGTCAACAGAGACAGGGTCAAACTTTTCTGTGATGTTATGGCGTCAACACGTAAACAGGTAATGTATTTCACTAACTCGTTATGTCAACACGTAAACGATGTCAGGCATTTCACTAACGTATAAATATAAATGTCACTGACGTTGTGCTACATAGTTCAGGAGCTGTGTGAGAGTCGAGGTGGCCGTCCTGGGCTGTCCGTCCTAACGAGCCTTCTGGTTTCCGTGGACGTAAAGCTCTATTGAACCATGCTTCGGCATTGGTCTCAGCTTGTCCCTAATATGTCAGCCGACATCTGAGGACATCAAGCAACGTTGTGCTTTCATCAGAGACAGGGCAGTAAACAACTGTTCCGTCTCTCCGACCTCAGTAAACACGGGCCGAAGTTTTCGCAAAGCGCGCAATAAAATGCTCCAACAATCAAGCAAACAAACTTGATATCGTCGTCGGGTTAAAGTCCTGTCTGCTTCTTGCTTGGGAAAATCACATAATCTACTTATGTGTCTGACATACAAAGCGTGGCAAAAAAGAAAAAAGAAAAAAAAAAGGACGGTTCTTTCGTCTGACATACAGAACGTGGCAAAACAAAACAACAACAAAACGTATTGGGTCTGCTGGTAGGCAGTGTGTGTGCCCGCCGAGGTAAATAAACTATACAACCAACAAAGCCATGGCTAAAGCTGCGCAAACAGCTACTACAGCACAGACTAAAATTCTGATTTGGCCGACTTCAGGTAGATGAAATGTTCCAGTGCCTATTAAAAAGTGATATACACCAACAGCATCGGCAGACGAGCTGCACCACACGTGTGTTTGCAGGCCCCCGAAGTGCCAAAGTTTGTTCACCAACCCATCACCTCGTCTTAGATGCCCCATTTTCAAGACGAATAAAGAAATCTTTTATGCCAGTCGCAGTACGCCTTTTAAACAATACATGAAGTGTATATGTATACATGAAGTGTGTGTGTGTGTGTGTGTGTGTGTGTGTGTGTGTGTGTGTGTGTGTGTGTGTGTGTGTGTGTGTGTGCGCGCGCGCGGTGTATGTGTGTGTGTGTGTGACTGTGCCACGGTGTGTGTGTGTGTGATTGTGTCCACGGTGTGTGTGTGTGTGTGTGTGTGTGTGCGGTGTGTGTGTGTGTGTGTGTGTGCCACGGTGTGTGTGTGTGTGTGTGTGTGTGCGTGTGTGGTGTGTGTGTGTGTGTGTTGTGATTGTTGCCACGGTGTGTGTGATGACTGTGCCACGGTGTGTGTGTGTGTGTGTGTGTGTGTGTGTGTGTGTGTGTGTGTGTGTGTGTGTGTGTGTGCGTGTGTGTGATATTGTTTTAATTGCTGTCTGTGGTACTTTAATTAATTGTTTTAATTATATTACCTTGTGTTTGTTGTATTGTTATCTTAACTTTGTGTACTATTCTTTTACGAGCCCGCCATGACCACAACAAAATTGCCCCTTGTGGGATGATTAAAGTTTTTTTAACTGAATTCTAAAACAAGATCCCAATAATTATTATAATAATGGAAATTTGTAAAGCGCCTGCCCTGTGGCTCAAAGCGCTGAACAAGCATACACACATAATGTACATACATCGAGATGGAAGAGCAAGACAGGTACAGCATGGATGTCAGGAAAAGTCCTATTAGTTTTCAGTCAAAGGCTTGCTTCATCCTGTGTCGCACACAGCAGGGTGGGAAAGAGTGGGGCACGATACTAACACTCGCCAAATACCTCTATTAGAATACAATTCTCAGCTTTCGAGGACTTGCAAGTACTGTGCCTAGTAGGCTATTAACGGGCTTTCGAGGACTTTGAAAGGAAAGCCTTGAATGAAGTGGAGTGGGCAGTGGGGGATGGAAGAGTTCAAACGTACAGCATGGTTCAGGAAAAGTCTATTAGTTTTAAGGGCTTGTTTTGGCCACGCAGGGTGGGGGTGGGGCCGCCAGAACCAAGATCAATTCGCTTTGAGGACTTGCAAGTAGCCTAGAGGCTTTAACGGGCTTCGGTTTGAAACGAAATGAAGGCAGGCTGCGGGGTGGTCAGCCTCTCCTTTCTCTTCAAAGGGTGTGGGTTGTGGACAGTATCATTCTGGTGAGACTTTGTCCCTCCAATTATCTAAATGGGCTCATTATAAATAATGAAACATTAAAATGGCTCTCATCGCTGCCCGTCCTAATGCAGGAGTCATTCTGGTGGTGACAGCGTAGCGATAGTTATATTATCTCCCTCTTCCTCCACATCCATACCCCCACCCCCCTTATCCCCGTCCCTAAAAAGCCTATTGGTTTCTGTGGACGTCAAGCACCAGTGAAAACCCTGTCCTCACGCTGTTTATTTGAACGATATGTCGACCTGATGCAAAAATCCTGACTGGCCTTGTCGTTTTGCGCGATGTCGTCACACAGATCAAGCGGTGCTTGAAACTATGCTATCTGGACAGTTCTGAATGGACAGCTACACTCCGGTCCCGTAGCGAGTTAATACACTAACACGAGAGCCGTTTCGGCGGTACGGTTCAAGAGGGCCGTCCGAGCCTGATCTCAAACGGGTCGCGTGTCAGCACAGCCGTACGGTTGAAACGGCTCAGCGTATTGTCTCAACCTGCCCGCTCCTAGTACAGCATTCGTTATTCCAAACGAACAAAACTCTGAAACAAGAATGACTGCTAGCGTTCTAAAACAAGATCCCAAACACATAAAAGATTCAGAAGAACGCTTATTTATTATGCAGATGTTGAATAATACTCAGTGTCTAAGATGCGTAGTACAGTAAGCATTGCCTGTCCTGTCAGAAGCAGTAAATCATCAGTTCTTTCAAATTAACCTTCAAAACGTGCCTCTTAACCTAAAACAGTAAGACTAACTCAATTTTAGTTTTGTGGTGGGTGCAGTCCAATCGTTTGGAATAACGAGATCCAAACACATAAAAGATTCAAAAGAACTCTCTTATTTATTATGACATGGACACACAATCTGCAAATGTTCGGGGTAATCCCTTCGTCAAGTTACAAAACGGCACTTAAACAACAGTTAAACGGTCAAAAACGATGAAAAACGAGATGACTTAACTTCTGTTTGGCCAAGTTGCTGAATATTCTTCCAAGCACTGGACAAGAAAACAACAACTCAACCAAACTGAAGATAATTAAGTCATCTCGTTTTTAATCGTTTTTGACCGTTTAACTGTTGTTTAAGTGTCGTTTTGTCGCTTGACGAAGAGGATTACCCCGAAAATCTGCAGACTGTGTGTCAATGTCATAATAAATAAGAGTTCTTTTGAATCTTTTATGTGTTTGGATCTCGTTATTCCAAACGATTGGACTGCACCCACCACAAAACTAAAATTGAGTTAGTCTTACTGTTTTAGGTTAAGAGGCACGTTTTGAAGGTTGATTTGAAAGAACTGATGATTTACTGCTTCTGACGGGACAGGCAATGCTTACTGTATGTACTACGCATCTTAGACAGTGAGTATCATTCAACATCTGCAGAATCAACACACAAGGGAGTTAATGAGTGCTGGAAAAACGAACACAAATACAACAACAAAGACCCGAGTCGCCTACAGTCATTCTCACCTGGCTTGATGTAAATACAAGGTGCATAAACTGCACCAGGGGTACATCCTCGATATTATTCAATGTCTGTGGTTATGCGTGCTGTCCGGTCATGGGCACAGTCAGGTAGAGAAGCGCACGCACGCACGCACGCACGCACGCACGCACCATACACACACACACACACACACACACACACACACCACCACACCCTCTCTCTCTCTCTCTCTCTCTCTCTCTCTCTCTCTCTCTCTCTCTCACACACACACACAATCCTTCTCTCTCTCTCTCTCTCTCTCTCTCTCTCTCTCTCTCTTCTCTCTCTCTCTCTCTCTCTCACACACACACACACACACACACACACACACACACACACCACCCCTCTCTCTCCTCTCTCTCTCTCTCTCTCTCTCACACACACACACACACACACACACACACACACACACACACACACACACACACACACAGAGGAGATAATTACTCTTTCGTCCCCTCCCCCTGTCCTCGTCCCTAACACAACAGTCTCGTTCCAGTGGACGTTAAGCAAATGATGCCTCGCCCGCGTCAATGCAAATACGTCTAGCATATCGCCCTGACCCACCCAACCCTTTCATTACGCTGACACCGCCAACCGGGGGGGAACCGAAACGGTCCTAGGAACCTGAATAGCGGGTTCGGGAAAGACAGGACGTCGGGAATTAGAATGACAGCCAGTACAGAGGGACGGGGAGTCTGTGGACGGAAGTACAGGCCACTGGAAGAAACGCTAGCTATTGTGGGCTTTCGGCCCGTCCCGAGATTTCTCCGGTGTCAAACTGTGTGCAGGCTCTCGAGAAGTCCTTCCGACGAGTTATGATGGTCCCTCGAGTGTATACGCATGCAAAAAGATGATGATGATGATGACGTGATGCTTAATGTCCTCAGATGTCGGCTGACATATTAGGGACAAGCTGTGACTAATGCCGAAGCATGATTCAATAACTCTTTACGTTCACGGAAGCCAGAAGGCTCGTTAGGACGGACAGCCCAGGACGGCCACCTCGACTCTCACACAGCTCCTGAACTATGGTGCAAAAAGATCACCTACGCACGTTAAAGATCCTGCAGTCCATGTCACAAAAGCCTGGTGCATGACAAAAACATCAAAATAACTCAGCGTGCACTAACAGTGTCAGTCTTTAAAGTGTTGATAAGAAAGTTATTTTTCATGATAAATTATAAAATGAAAATGTGTCTTTTGGTTCACTCAGATCCAAGTAGCCTACAACACTAAACAGCTCAAAATAACAAAACGTAAAAGTATACAAGTCGGATAAATAGTAAAAACAAAACGTAAAGCATTGTAAAACATCGCCTCCAAGATCAGTTCAGTGCATGTGCGGTTATTCCTTCTTCATGTTCCTATAATCTCATTCCTTCCTCATATTCCCACAATTCTATTCCTACCTCATATTCCCTCACTATACGGAAGAAAAGAAGGGACGTTTATAG
>JABMCL010000855.1:42500-85000 GCA_018857735.1 Alviniconcha marisindica | reverse complement strand
ATAGTTGTCACTTCTACGATGCAAAACTAAACTCTTTTTTCTTTTCTTTTATTATATATTTTTTATGGCTTTGTATCAAACTGTATGTGCACCCCATCATGAAGGGCCATGGTCTTTATATGAATAAAACATCAATCAATCCATCAATCTCTCTCTCTCACACACACACACTCTCTCTCTCTCTCTCTCTCACACACACACACACACTCTCTCTCTCTCTCTCTCTCTCTCTCTCTCTCTCTCTCTCTCTCTCTCTCTCTCTCTCTCTACTCTCTCTCTCTCTCTCTCTCTCTCTCTCTCTCTCTCTAACATACACACTATCTATCTCTCTAACACATGCACACTCTATCTCTCTCTCCCTCAAACACACACACACACACACACACACACACACACACACACACACACACACACACACACACACACAAACGCACACACACAGTTGTTGTTGTTGTTTTGCTTGGTTTTGTTTGTTCTGTTTTATTCTTTAACATGTTAATGATTCGTACTGGCAGGACTTCAAACTATGCAAGTTGCATAATGACGTAATGCACCTTTTAACTAAACCAGATAAAAGCTGCAGGATAGTTCAGTTTTTAGTGTGGTGTGTGTGTGTGTGTGTGTGTGTGTGTGTGTGTGTGTGTGTGAGGAGAGAGAGAGAGAGAGTGTGTGTGTGTGTGGGGGGGGGGGGGGGGGGGGGTTAGCATGGTCATGATTCCTTATTAGCCTGGCTGTGACCTCTGCAAACGTAGGGACTTTGAACACGCATTTTAAGTAACCAGGAAGCGAAATGAGTGCACACACAGCCTCATAAATAGTTGTCTACCTTATCAGGTTGAAAAGCTTGTCGTCTATCTTATCGCCCCCCCCCCCCCCCCCCTCTCTCTCTCTCTCTCTCTCTGTCCTTCTCCTCACACTTTCCCAATCTATAGTTCTTTCCGTCATGCAATGACGATGATATAACAAACGTTCGCCTGGTAGCTAAAATAAATTTCACATAGATGAAGATGAAGAAAAAGAAGTAGAACAACTAAAACAACGACGATTATGACGATGACTTAGAAAACCTTGAAAGAACCATCACAACAATGAGAGCAATGATGATGATGACGACGAAGAAGATGATGAAGATTAATAACAACGACGACGATGATCAGGACAAAGAATGAATGAGAGGAAAAGAAGAGAGAGAGAGAGAGAGAGAGAGAGAGAGAGAGAGAGAGAGAGAGAGAGAGAGAGAGAGAGAGAGAGAGAAAGCCAACAACAATTATGCTGATGACTTACAATATGAACAACAAACAGCTGTCAACAACAACATCGACGACGCTAAAAATTCTTCGCCCAAACGCTGGGTAAGCCCAAAAGGGCTAATAATAAAAGTTATGTCTACATTTTTGTAGACCTTGTAAAACGCGGTGTGCTCACTCTTGTCGGTGGCACCCTTCCTCCACATTCTGCTCAACTGGTTACGCCACTGCCTGAAGATGCACTGAATGTTCCCGTCTCTATGCATCTGCATCAGTGCATGTGTACGGAAATCGATCCTGTGAATCTCACGCTGTCAGAGCCCTCCGTAAAATGTGTGAGAAGTCCGAGTACGAAGACTACGGAAGCGACATCGCGTCGAAAAACGCATGTGAACTTCGGGGCATTTCGGCTGTGTGGGGCGGCGGGTAGGGGAAGGGGGTATAGGTAGGTAGGTAGTGTTGCTTAATGTCCTCAGATGTCAGTTGACATATTAGGGACAAGCTGAGACCAATGCCGAAGCATGGCTGAATATAGCTTTACGTCCACGGAAGCCAGAAGGCTCGTTAGGACGGACAGCCCAGGACAGCCACCTCGACTCTCACACAGCTCCTGAACTATGACACTCTCGGTATGTAGGTAGGTAGGTAGGTAGGTAGTGTTGCTTAAAGTCCTCAGATGTCAGTTGACATATTAGGGACAAGCTGAGACCAATGCCGAAGCACGGTTCAATATAGCTTTACGTCCACGGAAGCCAGAAGGCTCGTTAGGACGGCCACCTCGACTCTCACACAGCTCCTGAACTATGAATCAGCTAATGATGAAGTGTTCCTTAATGTCCTCAGATGTCAGTTGACATATTAGGGACACGCTGAGACCAATGCCGAAGCATGGTTCAATATATAGCTTTACGTCCATGGAAGCCAGAAGGCTCGTTAGGACGGACAGCCCAGGACGGCCACCTCGAATCTCACACAGCTCCTGAACTATGACACTCTGGCGGTAGGTAGGCAGGTAGGTAGGTAGTGTTGCTTAAAGTCCTCAGATGTCAGTTGACATATTAGGGACAAGCTGAGACCAATGCCGAAGCACGGTTCAACATAGCTTTACGTCCACGGAAGCCAAAAGGCTCGTTAGGACGGACAGCCCAGGACGGCCACCTCGACTCTGACACAGCTCCTGAACTATGTGCAAAAAGATGATGATGATGATGAAGTGATGCTTAATGTCCTCAGATGTCGGCTGACATATTAGGGACAAGCTGAGACCAATGCCGAAGCATGGTTCAACATAGCTTTACGTTCACGGAAGCCAGAAGGCTCGTTAGGACGGACAGCTCAGGACGGCCACCTCGACTATCACACAGCGACTCTCACACAGCTCCTGAACTATGACTGTAGGTATATATACTCACCCCCGCCGTTCTTGTAGCAGAGGTAGGGGAACCTCCAGACGTTGCCCAGCCCCACCGAGAAGCCGATGCAGGCCAGCAGGAAGTCGAAGGCACGACCCCACTGCTCTCGCTTCTTCACCCCCGGCTCATCACCCTCCTCCTGAGCCTCAACGTTGGTGTCCTCTGCATCACTCTCCTCCTTCTTCTTCTCTTTATCTTTCTTCTCCTTCCCCATAGTCGTCGTTGCTTTGCTTCTTTTGTAGTTGGGCTGGTGTCACGTTTGTGGAACCGCTGAAGTCCCACGAACTTAACTTGAAGTTGTTGGTTTTGTTGTTGTTGTTTCTTTATTATTATTATTATTATTATTATTCTTATTATTATTATATCTTACTGATGCAGAATTTTTGTATGATGATGACCGTGAAGACGAAAGGTTGACGTCGGAAAGAAAACTTGCTGGAATACAGTTTGTCCTTTTGTATTGCTGCAGCAAGTGCGCTCTCTTAAGTCTAGACTGCAAAACAATTGCCTCCAGGCAAGATGAACGACTCCCAAAATCCGGGTCTGACGGCAATGCAAAATAGAAACTGCAAAGACAAAACAAAGCTGAATCACTGACGCACACCTGCTCAGTGAACCAACAGCGAAAAAACTGCGACTGAAATTTGAATGGGAAAGAAGAACGGCTTTTTGTTATACTTTTTAAACTTGCCGAACGACGGCGTTCAACCCTGGACCGTACCAAGCAAACCCGAAAGCCTCGCCAGAGAACGCGTCTAATTTTCACCTGTTTTCAAAAATATGCACTTTGTCGAACCTCAAAGAACGCTGAAAAAACTAACCTTTTAGAACGCTGAAAAAAATAACCTTTTAGCGAAGACTTAGCAGAGATCAACGGAAAAGGGGTGGGGGGGGGGGGGGAGGTCCACAAATTTTCTTTTGAATTACGGATACCGTCTGCGCACAAAAATGAAGCAAACTATGCACGAGCCGCAAACAAACGCCGACCTTTCCGGCACAAAACAATACCTTTCCTCTCACAATAACCACCAAAGCGAAGAAGCCACTGCCGAAGCAATTTATCACCAGCTAGGCAAGGCAGGGCAGCGGACAAGTGAAACACCGGGGCTGGCTCCTGTTCAGCTCGGTGGCCAACACCTTTCGTACCTGAGCGGTCCTTTGAGCGGGCGGCGAAAATCCCCAAGTACTGCCAGATAAATATAACACCGAGAGACGACAACGCGCGCACACTAGCTCACACCCACTGACACACAGACTGCTTCGGTCAGCGACGCAATCGGACTAGGGCAGGAGTTCGCACGCGAAAGATGTGACAAGGCGGTTGGGAGAGGGAGAGAGGGGGCAGAAGAGGGAGGGGGTATGGTTTTGGTGCACAATTAATACTCGAGGACAGCACTTGCCGGGTTGGAGACGGTTATGGGCCAGTGAGCGAAGCGGGCGTCGTGTTCGTCATGTCTTCCCCGAGAAGGTGCTGTGCTTTCAAGCGTATACATGTCCGCCCCCTTCCCCCCCCCCCCCGTCTCGCCCGTCTCTCGCCCGCCTCCCTACACACACATACGCCACCTCCCCCCCCCCCCCCCCCCCCCCCACAACGCACACCGTCTCCGACCCCGCCACCCCTCCCCACTACCCCTCCCCATTGGTCGTCTTTTCAGCGGTCGCTCCACCACAGGAAAGGGGCACAAGCTATTTTGTGCAAAAGTTGACCTCGACGGTCTGATCGCCACCATCCATGGATGACAGATGAGCTTTAGCCAGTGAACGCCTGCGTGCAAACACACCTCCGTCTACAGCCCGCGGGCCGTCCAAAGACCAGGGTAATGTCAACAAAGCACGAGCCCGCCCAGCTTTTGGAAACAATGATCCAGCGTCTTGAGGTCTGTGCTATTTGAAGCGCGAGTTCGAACACACGTTATGTTCGGCTTGCACCGCGTGTCAAAGTTGGCGGAGTTATCCAGCTTAAATCGAGAGGGCAAGTTCCTGCTACTGAAAATGGTATCAGGAATTATTATCATTATTATTATTAGTTCAGTTCAGTTCAAGATGGTATCTATGCGCACAGAAAAGCCTACATGCGCTCCACCCCGTCTCTCAGACGTTTTCCCCAGCGTTGTCTTTGAAACAACTATGTTTCAAGGAAGATGTATACGAACTCACCTTCTCATAAAACATGCTTTGTATAACAGGTGGAAGAGACGGAAAAAATAACAGAGAAACAAAAACAAACAACAATTGAAATAAAAGATTTTGCTTAAAAGCTCCCTTGATTCTATATTCAGTTTTGAATCTGGCCTTCAAAACTTGCAGCGAGGACAAGAGTCCTAGGTTTCCCGGCCCACGCTGCAGGTTATGTGCTCCTGTCACCGGAAGAACAAGATCGGCGACTCTTGCGGAGTTTTCTATAGTTGAGTTAGCCCTGATGTAATCCTATGTGGTTGATTGGGATCAAAGCACCCACTAACAAACAGTCGAATCCCTTTCTTCGTCGCCAGCGCGATTCTAAATATAAAATTAACTCGAAGGAACAGTTTGAAATAAAATCCTTAATAAAATTCTTGGTTGAAGTTTTTATTATTTTATGCAGACCTCTTCCACCCGTTGCAGAAAACCGGCCTTCTTGAGAAAAGGCTGTTTTGCCTCTCTCTCTCTCTCTCTCTCTCTCTCTCTCTCTCTCTCTCTCTCTCTCTCTCTCTCTCTCTCTCTCTCTCTCTCTCTCTCTCTCTCTCTCTCTCTCTCTCTCTCTCTCTAGCTTAGCAAGGACCAGTTGTTAGACAGGTTTTTAACTGAACCTAAACTACAATCCTTGTCAAATAAAGTTTTTGAGTTCGAGTTCTCTCTCTCTCTGTTTAAGAATCGGACTGGAGGCATTTTACTGCTCACATAGTTCAGGAGCTGTGTGAGAGTCGAGGTGGCCGTCCTGGGCTGTCCGTCCTAACGAGCCTTCTGGTTTCCGTGGACGTAAAGCTATATTGAACCATGCTTCGGCATTGGTCTCAGCTTGTCCCTAATATGTCAACTGACATCTGAGGACATTAAGCAACAATACCTACCTACCTATTTCACTGCTACTGATACTCTGACACAGCGTACTCGTCGTATGTCACTGATCTTGCTTTACGAATGTCTGCAATCATCGCCTTCATCATTATGCTTCTGTTATGCGTCATCCGTGTTTCCATGCCATCGGTCGACAGGCTTTCTCTTTGGGACGAGGGATCTTTAACGTGCGCAACGATTTCAGTGAGTGCTGTGCAGACGAAGGCGAGACAAACACTAACGATTGTTCACAAGGCACAAGTGTTGACTCGGGAAGAACTGAAAAACGGTCGTTGACCATGTCGTGTCTAGGAATGAGTCGTGTCTATAGGAATCAACCCTAGGCCCCTGGACTTTACCGACCAATTCGAATATTTTTTTCTCTCTCCATCTTTTGACCTTCTGTTAATGTTTTAATCTCATGCTTTATAGACTGTATGCCTGTCGAATCCCTCTTTCCCCCTCCTTTCCCCCAAATCTTGAGTGCGTATGTGTGTGTGTGTGGGGGGGGGGGGGGGGGGGGGGGGGGGGGGGGGAGCGCGTGTATGTGAGTGAGTGAGTATGTGTATGTGTTTGCTGTACCCATCTATTTTCATTTTTTCCTCTAGCTTTTGTTTTGGTTAATGATCTTTTCTCTGGTTTCTCGTTGTTTTTGTTTTGGAAATGCGTACGATTTTGTTTTTGTTTCTGTTTGTTTCTTTTTGTTGTATGCATGCACTTGTGTTTTATGTTTACTGCCGTGTCTTACCAGATGTTCTTTCATTGATGTTCTTTCATGTACCCCCACTGGGGTTTCTGAAACAAGCCACTTGACTTGTTAGTCAACAGACCACGACGGCCCTGCTTTAAATGCCAGTCAAGTCACCTTCTTTAGCACCCGTCCCTAATAAGCCTTACGGTTTCTGTGGACGTTAAGCACCATGTTAACTTCTTTAGCAGGCAGTTATGGCACGCATGGTTCTATTCTCTGGGACGGAGCAGCAGAAATGGAGGGTGACGATAGTGTCTACATAATCGAATCAACAAACTAAGGCCAGGTAACCAGCGCTCGGAAGATTTCCCATGAAGACAACAGCAACAAAGACCCGAATCGCCTACGGTAACTATCACCTGGCATGCGAGCAAAGGAAATATATAAACCTCGCTCAAAAGTACATCTTCAATATGAAGATCGCACCCCACAGTGTCACAGTCTTCAAAATGTTGAAGTTGGATGCTATACGGAAGAAGAAGAAGATTAAGTCAATGGAATGCTTCAAAGCCGATTCACGTAATTATTCTGATCCTTCTTCTCTTCTCGTTGACTAACATTTGCATAGCGCGGACTGCCCCCCCCCCCCTTCACAGTGTCACAGTCTTCAAAATGTTGAAGTTGGATGCTATACAGAAGAAGAAGAAGATTAAGACACTGGAATGCTTCAAAGCCGATTCATGTAATTATTATCCTTCCTTCTTCTCTTCTCGTTGACATAACATTTGCATAGCGCGGACTGCCCCCCTTCCCTGTGGTTATGTACTGGTATAATGCATGACTTCCAACGTGACAAATGCAGCGTCATGAGCGGTAGCTGTAGACGCTCCAGCGTGCGTCCTGACAGTTATCTATTTACATAAAGGGGCTCGGCAGCTAGTATGGGCCTGAGTCCTTTATTGTGCGTCAGCCAAGTAAAAGTCGAGGTGGCCGTCCTGTATGGTCTCTGTATACGTGGTTACACTTGCATTACACACCCCACGCGAGATCAAAAGAAGGGAGGTGAGCTACACCCTCAAGTTAGCCCAGAAGAGATCATGAGCGGGGAGGTGGGGCTGGGCCGCGAAAGTTGGACTTCTTTCGCTTCGGGTTGTTCCTCAACAGCAGTGCAACGGTCATTGTCCTTGTGACTGTCCAGCACGGCAGTTGAAACAGCAATTGCGCAGTGCACTAGTCGCTGCGCAATGGCGTGGGGACACCGCCTTAACACTTCCATTGTTCTGGCGGCGGTCCACGGTCTCTCCGGTCTTTTTCGGGCGGTATTCGCAGTCGAGCCTTCACTCTCTCGCCCTCCTCCCCCCCCCCCCCCCCCCCCCCCCCCCCTAATAAGCAACCTCGCTTCTGCGGACGTAAAGCAACATGGCCAAGTAGACGTGGTAATTAAGTGAGCCAGTTTGTCCTAGCGGTAATGCATTTGGCTGGTAAGCAGAGGGACCTCGTTTCGAATCCGCTTCGGCTCTCCTTTCTCTTCAAAAATTGTGGTCTCTGGACACTGTCTTGTAACTGTGTCCCTCACAATTAATGAAACGTTAAAATGGCTCTCATCACTGCCCATCTTAATGCAAGAGTCATTCTGGTGGTGACAGTGTAGCGATAGGTATAATAGTCTCCCTCTCCCCCCACCTCCATAAACCCTTCCCCCTTCTCTCCGTCCCTAATAAGCCGTACGGTTTCTGTGGACGTTAAGCACCATGTTTACTTACTACTTACGTAGACGTGGCCTCCGTCCCTAATAGTCTTTATGGTTTCTGCGGACGTAAAGCAACACTGAACTTGAACGTTGCCAGTCAGAGCTCAGGGGCTGTGTGAAAAAAAGGGGCCCTTCCTGGGCTCCCCGTCCCTATTCTTGTGGTCTCTGTAGACGTAAGCGACATTAGAATGAGACGAAATTTGCCTGCCGGCTGTGAGCCGGTTTGGCCTAGCGGTAAGGCTTTTAGCCCCAGGGGCAAACAGCTCAATAAAACCTTGTAACCTTGATTCCGCTTCGGCTCTCCTTTCCCTTCAAAAATTGTAATTCAGTTTTGTAGACTGTCTTGGGACTTTGCCCTTCACAGTTAATGAAATATTAAAACGGCTCTCGTCGCTGCCATCTTAATGCAGTCATTCTGGTGGTGACAGTGTATCGTTAGGTATACTCTCGTTAAGGTATAGTGTATTCTTAGGTATACTCTCGTTAAGGTATAGTGTGTGGTATAGTCTCCCTCTTCCCGGCACTCCCCCTGGGATCTCGGTCCCCACCCGTACCTCATCGGAGACAACTCGGCGTTAAACCAGTTTAACCAATAAACAAAATTAAACAAAATCGCCAGCCGACTGTACATGCCCTGGGTTGGCAGGTTGTCCTTTCTTTGTGGTTTTACCTGTCTCCGTTCTTGCAGTGGAGTAACGTGGGCACTGATGAAGTGATGCTTAATGTCCTCGGATATCGGCTGACATATTAGGGACAAGCTGTGACCTATGCCGAAGCATGGTTCAATATAGCTTTACGTCCACGGAAACCAGAAGGCTCGTTAGGACGGACAGCCCAGGACGGCCACCTCGACTCTCACACAGCTCCTGAACTATGTTGTGGGCACAGAAATGAAGGTGGCTTTATGCATAGCCACTCGAGCTGTCAACGTTTTTGTCTTTAAATCGTCCTGAGGTGACCCTGTGTGGTTCAAATGACGCTAAAATCCAATTAATTAATTACCCGCACTTTGAAGGAACTAATAATAATAATAATAAAGAGGATTTCTAGAGCGCCCATCTACCACACAAGGTGGCAGCACAGGGCGCTTTACAATAACACTAACCACACACACACACACACACACACACACAGCGTCGAACGAGGGGATGGGCAGGGCTGTGAAAAACAGTTTAGAAATAATTATTAAACAGGTGCGTCTTGAGGGCGGCTTTGAAAGAGGAGGTAGAATCCGAGTGGCGGAGTGTTTGAGGAGAATTGTTCCAGACAGATGGGCCAGCATAAGAAAAAGATCTTTCACCAAATGTTTTTGTGTTTACACGGGGGGTGACAAAGGTTCGTGTGTCAGATGCAGATCGTAACTGTCTTGCTGGAGTGTAAGGTTGAAGGAGGTCGGGCAGATACTCAGGGGCTGCTCCAGAGATGGAAGTGAAACAGATAGCCTTCTCAAAATGTGCTGTGTCCAAAAGCTAGGAGATTGAAACGAAAACTTCGCATCAAGGATTTTGTTTTGAAATGCACCCTTTACAACAACAACAACAACAAGCAGACATAGATTGTACACAAACCGTGAAAGAAATAATGCATACGGCGTCGTAAAAAGCACGTTTCGCGACCATTCGTTTCGCATAAAGCTGTTGGAAAGACCCACTCATTCACAAAAGGAGTTATAAAAAGGTGCGTGCAATCCGGCGCTATAAAAATTCCACGCTCTTGAATTCATTCGAGCTTCTGCACGCTCAACACATTCTTCTTCTTCTGTTTAAATCTATTTTTAGTCCCCCTAAGTATCTGCGTCTTTGGTTTACACGTACCGCGTACACGCTCAGACATCCCGTGCAAGACGAGATTCTCGTGACTATACTCCAAGCTGAATTTACCCAGGGTTTCATACAGCCATGCTTTCCATTGTAGCCATGTCACGGTGCATACAAGCACCTGTTGCATTCAGGTCAGCTTTTCCAAGACTCACGTGCGTGCATGTGTGTGTGGTTTTTAACGCCCTCTCATTCTTGTCTTTTGTCTCCAACCCCTTTGCGCGATACTCTGTATGTTTATACTCTTCATTCGTTTGCAGTTTCGATGCGTACACACCGTGGACCATGGTGCCATGGTGCATACACTGTACCGTATGTTTTCCCCGGGTACCCTATATGGTCCGTGTGAACCGCTGAACCAAACAGGCGCGGTGCTCATGCAGTCAGCCCGAGCAAGGCATGATCCTCCTACAGCACGTTCAACACGTTTTCGCGTGGCGTGTGGCGGTGCATTGAGCGCTCCAGTGTTGGGCCTTCGGCTGAGAGAAAACAAACCAAAACAAAACTAAAAACAGAGCTGAAACAAGAATGACTGCTAGCGTTCTAAAACAAGATCCAAACACATAGAAGATTTAAAAAAATAACGCTGTGTATTAGGACAAAATACATCATGCAAATTTTTGGGGTAAACCCCTTTATCAAGCTACAACTCAAACGACTCTTAAATAACAATTAAACGATGTCATGGTGGATGGCAGGTCTTTGAACACAGGGACAGTACACATATAAGCGGACTTATCTTTGGCAATATTTGCCCTGTTTGTGCGTTGGGAAACGCGTGTGCATCCTACCCGAATTCGGTTTTCTTTCAACTGATTGGCGAGGTTATTTTCTCGATTTTGTTTTTGAAGCTTTACGCTGCAGCGTTGAGACTGATACTGAAAGTTTTTCTTGTTGTTGTTGTTGTTGTTGTTGTTGTTGGTGGTGGTGGTGGTGGTGGTGGTGGTGGTGGTGTGTGTGTGTGTGTTTGTGTTGTGTGTGTGTGTGTGTGTGTGTGTGTGTGTGTGTGTGTGTGTGTGTTGTTGTTGTTGTTGTTGTTGTTGTTTAGGAGACGAACTGTTCCAAGCTATGTATGATGATAAGCTCCACTGAGCTTTATATTTTCGTACCAGTTTTGGTGTTTTTGATTGAATCGGAAGGTAATGGCAACATCGAAAACTCTTTTGTATAGTTGTGTGAGTGAGTGTGTGTGTGTGTGTGTGTGTGTGTGTGTGTGTGTGTGTGTGTGTGTGTGTGTGTGTGTGTGTGTGCGTGCGTGCGCGTGCGTGCGTGCGTGCGTGCGTGCGTGCGTGCGTGCGTGCGCGTTTCTCACGCCGAGAGATTCAAAAATGTATTACAATTAAGCAGCACATTTTCATTTATCTGTTTTGATTGTTAGTCGATCGAGTGTTCACTGTTCTTTTTGTATGTTAATTAAAGCATAGTGCATTGATTGTTACATATTACAGAGAGAGAGAGAGAGAGAGAGAGAGAGAGAGAGAGAGAGAGAGAGAGAGAGAGAGAGAGAGAAGACTGAAATGTCGGTCAGGATTCTGATTTTAATTGGAGAGTTTTCCGACTCGCACGTTGGATGTAGTAATCAAATCGATTCCATCATTCGTAGGTATAGCTGCTGGAGGAGAAGAAAAAAAGGTCAGTCTTATAAATAGGCAAAGAACGTGGAAAATAAACAGTGTTTCCTATCCAACGGTGTCTCAGTGCTTGCTAAACTCTTTCCAGTCGCAAAGACTGAGAATCTCAAACTATCTGGGTCGCGCTTGTTCATTATGTTCCTGTAGTAACTGACGGAAGACATCAATTTTCAGAGTGCAAACATTCCAATTATGCAACGAATGATCTGAAAGAAGGATGACTGCTAGCGTTCTAAAACAAGATCCAAACACATAAACGGTTAAAAGGAACGCTGATTTAATATGAGAATTTGAACGTTATGACAATACAGCACATACAGATTGTCATATATTAAAGTAGCGTTCCTTTTAACTGTTTGTGTAGAATAAATTAACAATCGGCATAATACGGAAGTTAAAGAGAAACCGTTCTAGATGCCTAATTTATGTCAGACACCGCCCTGTTCTTCTCATGATTTATTTATTTTACTCATTTCGACATGATCCCTGTTCCATGATCGTCCTGAGGTGATCACCCTGCGCGTTTGACAGGAATTCAAATCTTAATTCGAATTCAAATTATTTCGATTGCTGAAGCCACTATTGTCCTGCGCGTTTGACAGGAATTCAAATCCGAATTCAAATTCAAATCATTTCGAATGCTGAAGCCACGATCGTCCTGCGCGTTTGAATTCAAGTTCAAAACATTTCGAATGCTGTATAGCCATGATCGTCCCGTGGTGACCCTGCGGGTTCGACACTGAGAACAGAAATTCAGATCCAGTTACTATATAATAATAATAATACATAAATTTTATATAGCGCTATTCCCCGCTGAGCGAGCTCAACGCGCTTGTTCACATACATGTACATAATATATACCATTTACATTTACTAACATATCATATATAAGCAATCTCATAATACATACTTAATAAATTACACTAATATAAAACAAGTACTTGTAAAATGGCTCATAAAATAACTGTTATAAAACATAGAGACGTTACAATAATTTAAAACAGGTACATAATTATAAAGCAGTGTACTAAGTAATTAGTATTATTACTACACTAAAACGTACACACACACACACACAAACACACACACGCACCTTCCCCTCCCACCCCCCCACCCCCCCACCCCCCTCTCTCTCTAACCCTCTCTTTGTCTCACATGCACACATTCTCTCTCTCTCCCCACCTACCATCTCTCCCGCTCCCTGCACTCTCTCTCACTCTCTTAACGACCGTGAAGCAACTAAAACACTCAGGAAGCACATTCATGCAGGGGGTTGGGGGGGGGGGGGGGGGTGAGGGGGGGGGGGGGGGGGCCGAAGACTGCAGAGATCCTACTGGCAGAAAGCTGTCATGAACAAGTGAGGTTTGAGTCTGGATTTAAACAGCGGAAGGGTAGAAGAATTTCTGAGATCGGATGGCAGAGAGTTCCAGACAGAATGTGCAAGAAAGCTGAAGGAACGCTCCCCGAACGTTTTGGTGTCACGCTTTCTTTGGCACTCTGAGGAGCTTAATTTCTCACACGATGAGCGAAGTAGGTCTGCGATCAGCGGCCTTAATTCCCACGTTTTCTGACGCTTGCCATAGGAGCACGGTACGGAATTGTCTCTCGGGTGTTGACACGAAGCAAACAGCGACATGTCCAAATTGCTCAGACTACAGCTTGACATGTGCTTGCTGTGTCCACACCGCGCAAGAAAGCCAGAATAAACTCTCGCTCTCCGGATGGGGAAAGGGAGGGGCGGGGGGGGGGGGGGGGGGGGGGGGGGGAGGAGTGCCTTTACCTTCGATCTAAGGTGGTGGAGTGTTGACAAGCCTGTCGAACTGACCTCAGGGAAGCCTATTTTTTGCCCAACCTCGCCTCGGCAGACAGTCGACCAATCGCAGGCGTAGAAATTGTTATTCCAACTAA
Organism: Alviniconcha marisindica; assembly: GCA_018857735.1. Taxonomy (NCBI): domain Eukaryota; kingdom Metazoa; phylum Mollusca; class Gastropoda; family Provannidae; genus Alviniconcha; species Alviniconcha marisindica. The sequence continues at coordinate 71,508 of JABMCL010000855.1, read as the reverse complement.
TCGGAGGCATTTTCTGTTCGTGATTTTCGGTATTAAAAATATATATAATAAAAAATAAAAAATAAAGGTGGGGTGGGGGGTGGGGGTGGACTCCCATGAGAGCTCAGGAGCTGTGTGAGGGACTCTCCCTCTTCCATACCCCCTTCCCCCCTTCTCCCCGTCCCTAACATGATAATTAAAGCCTGGTGGTTTCTGTGGACGTTAAGCACCACACATTAATGCACACACGCACGCACGCACACACACACACACATGCACGGATCATCAATTGCATTTGTTCTCTTCATATGTAGTGAGCGTTTGGATTGTTTTCAGGCAATTTGTCTTCATTGCTGTCTTTGTCTACTTCATGAGTCACTGCTGCGTGTCGTACGCAGAGTTAACTTAATAATAATAATAATGGAAATTTGTAAAGCGCCTACCCTGCGGCTCAAAGCGCTGAACAAGCATACACCCATTACGTACATCGAGATGGAAAATGCTATTAAAAAATAATATATATATAATATATATATAAGATATCGACAAGGGTTTTTAAACACTATGCTAGAGATGCACACACACACACACACACACACTGTACAGACTGACAGGAGTGAAAGACAATGTGGCTTAACTGAAATATTCTGAGAAGAGAAATGTCTTGAGTTGGCTTTTGAAGGAAGAGAGAGTAGCAGAGTGCCTGCATGATGTCTTGGGGGAGATTGTTCCAGATGTGAGATTGTTCCCCTTATGACTGTTGTTCCACGACATCGAGTAAACGTAACACCATGCACAAGATCACCCTCGATGGACGAAACATCAGCCCATGGATCAATGTCTTGATGCCGGTAGGTTCCACCTCCAGACAACCCCTGAGGGTAATAAATATCCAAGGAGATGGTCGGATATTCCTGGGACAGTTCAATACTGAAACGCCATTTTGGGTCACAAATATCCTTGTGACCCAAAATGGCGTTTATAGGACTGTCCCAGGAATATCCGACCACCTCCTTGGATATTACCCTCAGACTGAGTCATATCAAGCGAGAAAAAAAAGCCAAGATTTGCAACAAGTGAGTACCACTTTTGTTCTTACAGTATGTGTATACGCACCATTGACGTTTGATCTAGATCTAGTTCCCAGTAACGACGTGCACGCTTCCTTAAAAGCGGTGCTGATGTCGGCGAAGCACTCGATCGTGTACGGAACTCACCTTTTACAGACTTAAACTGACTTTTGTTGCAGATTTTGCCTTCATTCGCTAGATATGATCGTGTTTGATCGATTTTAATTATATTTGTGACCATGTCCCAGAAATTTCCGACCGCCTCCTTGAATATTACCAACCTGGTCGAGGCATCAGTTGTTTGAACAGTACATCAAATTTTGCCTTCTGGCTCAGTAACAGCAAAACCGGTAAGTGGTGCGCTCAGTGTCTAACATTAAGTAACAGTAACACTAGTTTTTCTTTTGAACTGCTTCCTTTTCAGTCTTCATCATCATCGTTGTATTGCAAGTTTTTGTTGTTAAAAATTAAAATAAAAGAGCTCTAGAGGAGATTGTATTTATTCAATACATAATAAATTCTAGTTTAAATGCCATAACAATGCGACAAAATAGTCTTTTTTATTTTTCACCTAAAGTGATTTAATTCAGGCATTGCAGACAATATTATTTATTTGTTAAGGAACATTCTTTGACACATGCTTTTCTGGTCATGGGTTCAACATAACAAGAAATTGTTTTGAACAGTTCTTTTTTCAGACTTATAAATGCCCTAATTTGCAAACCGCCTCCAGCACCAGGCATGTCCCCCCACCATTGTTAGTCAACAGCTGAAAACACTGGGTGTAACTGGTGGTAATATTCTGCTGTGGGTGTATTTGAGGGGGTGATATTCTGTTCCACTGGATGAAAGCTTTCAGTGTAAGTGGGTGTGATGTTCCATTCCAGTGAGTGAAAGCATTGGGTCAGTGGTGGTAATGTTTCATTCCAGTGGCTGAAAGCTTTGAATGTAATAATAATAATAATAGATAACTTTTGTATAGCGCTATTCTCTGGTGTACCCAAACTCACTGCGCTTAAACTGCAATCTCACATGATCTAACTGCGATCATGTGCCATTCCAGTGGCTGAAAGCTTTGGATGTAACTGTGATGGTGTTCCATTCCAGTGGCTGAAAGCTTTGGATGTAACTGTGATGATGTTCCATTCCAGTGGCTGAAAGCTTTGGATGTAACTGATGATGATGTTCCATTCCAGTGGGTGAAAGCATTGGGTGTAACTTTGGTGGTTATGTTCCATTCCAGTGGCTGAAAGCATTGCCATTGGGTGTAAGTGTAACTGTGATGGTAATTAATGTTCCATTCCAGTGGGTGAAAGCAGTGGGTGTAACTGTGATGTTCCATTCCAGTGGCTGGCAGCACTGAGTGTATAACTGTGGTGGTGCTCCATTCCAGTGGCTAAAGCAGTGGGTGTAACTGTGATGTTCCATTCCAGTGGCTGGAAGTATTGGGTGTGTAATTTACACTGTGGTGATGTTCCATTCCAGTAGCTGAAAACATTAGGTGTAATTGTGGCGATGTTCCATTGTGGTGGTGATATTCCGTTCCGGTGGCTGAAACTGTGTGAAAGCAGGGGGCCAGGGGACACAGTCAGCACCCCCAAGAACCAGCAGGTTGAGAATGGGAAGACTGAGATGTCCCTCATGCATTTCCAGGTGAGGCACAGTCTGTTGTAATGAGATGTCCCTCATGCATTTCCAGGTGAGGCACAGTCTGTTGTAATGAGATGTCCCTCATGCATTTCCAGGTGAGGCACAGTCTGTTGTAATGAGATGTCCCTCATGCATTTCCAGGTGAGGCACAGTCTGTTGTAATGAGATGTCCCTCATGCATTTCCACACGAGGCACAGTCTGTTGTAATGAGATGTCCCTCATGCATTTCCAATGAGGCACAGTCTGTTGTAATGAGATGTCCCTATGCATTTCCACAGAGGCACAGTCTGTTGTAATGAATGTTCCTTTTCCAGGGGGGAAAAACAGTGGTTTGTAATGTGATGTTCCTTCCAGTGGCTGGCAGCACTGAGTGTGTAACTGGGGTTTGGTGCCTCCTTTTCCAGTGGGCAACAGCTGTTGTAATGTGATGTTCCTTTTCCAGGGCTGGAAGTCGGGGTTGTAATTTAGATGTCCCTGATGCCTTTTCCAGGTGAGGCACATTGGTGTAATGAGGGGTCCATGTTCCATTGTGGCAGGTTTTTGAATAATTCCCCCGTTTTCCGGTGGGCACACTTTTGTGAAAGCATGCATTTCCAGGGGACACAGTCAAGAGATGCCCCAAATGAATGGGGAATCTGGTAATGAGATGTCCCTCATGCATTTCCACACGAGGCACAGTCTGTTGTAATGAGATCTCCCTCATGCATTTCCACACGAGGCACAGTCTGTTGTAATGAGATCTCCCTCATGCATTTCCACACGAGGCACAGTCTGTTGTAATGAGATGTCCCTCATGCATTTCCACGGAGGCACAGTCTGTTGTAATGAGATGTCCCTCATGCATTTCCAGGTGAGGCACAGTCTGTTGTAATGAGATGTCCCTCATGCATTTCCACGTGAGGCACAGTCTGTTGTAATGAGATGTCCCTCATGCATTTCCACGTGAGGCACAGTCTCTTGTAATGAGATGTCCTTCATGCATTTCCACGTGAGGCATAGTCTGTTGTAATGAGATGTCCCTCATGCATTTCCAGGTGAGGCACAGTCTGTTGTAATGAGATGTCCCTCATGCATTTCCACACGAGGCACAGTCTGTTGTAATGAGATGTCCCTCATGCATTTCCACACGAGGCACAGTCTGTTGTAATGAGATGTCCCTCATGCATTTCCACGTGAGGCACAGTCTGTTGTAATGAGATGTCCCTTATGCATTTCCACGTGAGACATAGTCTGTTGTAATGAGATGTCCCTCATGCATTTCCAGGTGAGGCACAGTCTGTTGTAATGAGATGTCCCTCATGCATTTCCACACGAGGCACAGTCTGTTGTAATGAGATGTCCCTCATGCATTTCCATGTGAGGCACAGTCTGTTGTAATGAGATGTCCCTCATGCATTTCCATGTGAGGCACAGTCTGTTGTAATGAGATGTCCCTCATGCATTTCCACGTGAGGCACAGTCTGTTGTAAAGAGATGTCCCTTATGCATTTCCACATGAGGCACAGTCTGTTGTAATGAGATGTCCCTCATGCATTTCCAGGTGAGGCACAGTCTGTTGCAAACCTTTTTTGTTTTCTCTCTGTGTCAATGATAGCATTGAAATAGTTTCATCAGAAGTAGTTTCACTGCTTCCATTCCTGTAAAAGAGCCGGTCAGCAAAATAGCCCAATCTGTGATGGTCCAGTACGGCAGGTTAACCCATCTGGCCCCAGATCAGCCGCTGCCATTTCTCTATGAAATCCCATGTGAAGGGAAGTAACTGTGTGAAATGATCTCAGTATACAAGTTTAAAACACCAAATAAGTTTCAGCTCACTTTGTATTTTTCCCAGTTTGCAAATACATTGTTCTTGTATATCCAGCAGGTTTTGATTATTTTTTTTCTCACTTAAAAATAAAATAATAAAATCCAAAATCAAAAATGTCCTCATCTGAATATCAGGTTTTGTTAGGGTGCCCACAGGGTAACTGACAGCAAAATTTCCAGTTTGAATCTCCAGAGATCAAGAGTTTGTAAGGATGCCCAGGGTAAGCAACTGAGCCAAATTTGCAGTTCAAATCTCAAAGGATGAGGCTCTGACACCATCGCAAACAGTAGGGTTTTTGTTTGTTTTCATGCCTCCGGTCATGTGTCCCTCTCTCAACTTTGAAACTTCACAGCGTCTCTCATCTCAAACTCCACCAAACTTTGAACAAAGAGCATTGCCAGAAGTAGTGCGCAATAGCAGAAATGAAGCTACAATACAAGTCTCATGAGAATCCCATTCCTGTTTGCATAAGCTGGAATGCCAGCATGGAGCACGTGCATGGTTACAGGCCACTACTGGGTGGTCTGGAGTGGCAAAAAAAGAGCAATAAAGACAGAGTAAGGGAACGAAAAAGTTTTGTTGTTGTTGTTGCTTTGTGTGTGTGTGTGTGTGTGTGTGTGTGTGTGTGTGTGTGTGTGTGTGTGTGTGTGTTGTTTTTAAACTGAGGTGGGGAGAGGAAGAGAGAGGGAGAGGGGAGTGTTTAGAAAGAAAGAATCAGTCATGCAGTCGGTGCCGTTTTGCTACAGACCTGTGTATCGTCGTAATGCACAACGATTACCTCACACTCCACACTCCAAGTTCTAGTCTTGTATATATATATATATATATATATATATATGTGTGTTAAGTTGGTGCCATTATGCTACAGACCAGTGTATCATCGTAATGCACAATGATTACCTCACACTCCACGCTCCAAGTTCTAGTCTTGTATAATATATATATATATGTGTTAAGTTGGTGCCATTTTGCTATAGACCTGTGTATCGCCATAATGCGTATGATGATTATTATTATTATTGATCACATTTATATAGTGCTATTCTCCGCTCTCGAGCAGACTCACTGTGATTCTACATGAGTGAATAGCTTTTTATAGCGCGTTTTTTTAAATATCCACCGTGGTGGTGTACTTATAGTGCTGGCATGGCTGGTGCCACATGAAACTGCTGCCATCTCAGCGCATTCTGTGTACACCATACAACCATGCACCATGTCACTTCATGCAAAGCCACATATGTAAGGTGTATGCGTGTTTAGCTGTAACCTGCCACCTGCACTTTTGACAGAATGACCGGGGTCTTTTACATGCTACTGCGGTAACATGGGGGTGGAACGGATACCGAAATAAGAGTCAGCACAGAAAGTTGACCCTGGAGAAAAAAATCTCCCGCCGCTCCTGCAGGGATTCGAACCCACAACCTTTTGATCACGAGTCTGGCACTCTAACCACTGAGCTATCCCGCCACACTCCACGCTCCAAGTAGTAGTCTTGTATATGTGTTAAGTTTACAGTCAGTCTGAAGAAATTCATTGCACAGTGCACATTCATACACACATACACGAACAAATTGAAAACAAACAGCACGATGTTCCTCTATATCTATTTTTTTATAAGTTCATTATCAAAGACAGCATTTTAATAATTCAGGCAGAAAAAGTAAGTGGGACAACAAAGACAACCAGAGAAGGAAAAACAGTAACAGGGGTAGGGGAAAAAGCAAATAATTTTTTTCAGCTAAACAGAACTATTGTTCAGTTAGAACTATTGTTTCAGCCATTTTGGCAAAACAGCAACATCAGCTTGAATTGCCATTCATGGTGCTCATGGTAAAGTGATCCACTGAGTCCAAGAGATGTCATCGAGTCTTGAGAAAGAGAGCAGCCTGTTTTATCTGCTGATTTTTCCATCCCAACACTCGCCTTGCTTTGAGGGAAGAATTTGTCATGGTACTTCAGTGGTAGATTTCATAGAAAAATTAAAATTTTATTATTCCATTCAGATATCTTGTCCTATCAAATCTTATCCTATTTTATTATTCCCATTCAAAAATTGGTCCTATTATATGCAATCTTAAAAAATTCTGATGGTTTCTATTTACTTTTTGCATGCCAAAACTGAAAAGAAATAATTGTTTCTTTTTTCCCTTTTTTTTTTTTTTTATTTTTTTTTATTTTTAAGGTCAGTATCAAAGTTGTTATTTAAACATAAAAAAAATGTAATCAGTCATTATCATGCCAAGCTCCTATATATGCCTAGTTAATATTACATGTCAAAGGCATCAACCACACTCAGCTGTCACATGAAACGGCTGTACATAATCATACACACATAGATACATCATGACATTGCAGTAATAATCAAATAATTATGAACTGTCAACCTGTGACAAAGTTTAGTGAAAACAATAGAAGCATTTTTATCAACAGCGAACAGAAATAAAACAGAGCCACAATGTTAACAATTTTGTGTTGTCCTTTTACACTACTGAAACCTTTGGTACTTTTCCTTGGAAGAAGACAGTGAAGCATCAATGACAAGCACATCTAATGAAGATGAATCCTTGATATGTGTAGCAAGACTCTGGGGCAATTATACAGAGGTATTGTTTGATCAAATGATTGTCAATATCAATACGTTTGTTGGTTGTTCTAATGCGATTGTCAGTTTTATTCCCTGTGCATACATTGAAAAACGAAAAGCAGTTGTATTACTTGAAAATGATATTTGATTCACACAGTAACATATTTCTAGCTTCTTCTTTTTTTTCTTTTTCTTTTTTGCACTTGTATAAGCTATCAAATAAAAAATAAAAAATAAATCTAATTCAGAAGTGGCCAAGTCTGTGAGTAAAAAAGAAGCAATAGCAAAAAGCTGTTTTGATTGACACTCCAAAACACACAACTGCATAAGAAAAATAATTGCATAAAAACCAGAAGTCTGAATGTAACTCCCACTGCACAACCACTAACACATGTTTGCAAGAAAAGCAGACACAGGATTTGCACTAAACAATGGTAATGCTTAATATATGAGAGAACTGCCTCTGTAAGACTAGAACTAAAAAGAAGGCAGACTACTGATGGCAGATAACAGCAATGATCTTTGCTCTTCAAAAGCAATTAGTTAGTCAATAAATGGACCAGGGTCACCTCAGGACTATCAAACTCTGTCATAAGTAAAATGCACCTTTCCAAACTCTTCTAATGTGTGTGTGTGTATATATATATATCTATAAACTCTTTCTCAGGTCAAATTGACAAAATCAATCCATACAAAAATTTAAAACATGCAAAAGCATCAAACATAAATTTTCTAAGAGTTAGTCCCTTCCATGTTACCCCTGTTCAAAAATCATGCATGGCTGGGACATGGAGGTATTGTCGACTATTTTGCCTAATTTATTGATACCAGATTAAACTAAATTGGAAAAAAGGTATGGATAGAAACAAAACAAAAATATTTCTTTTTAATAATTTTAATGTTGTATAAAAGCATGATGGCAAATACCACAGCCATATGGCAGCAGGTTGCACACACTGCATACCAGCGATCATCCCCCTAGCTGATTGACAAGAGCCATACACAAAAAAAGCCTCTCGCATAACCAGAAATGTTGGAGATTTTTCTGGTAAAAAGTCAGAAGAATGGACCATTACAAGTGAAATGACAAGACAGAAAGGGCAAGAGGACTAGGAAGAAAAATGAGAGAGGAGATAGGACCAGGGAACCAAATGTCAGCCCTAGGATTCCAGACAGAAGGGTTATGTCAAAAATCCCTGGCCACCAATCAGGGTCTAAATTTCTTAAAGTATTCCAACTCTGAAAGTACACTCTTTGCCAGACCTTTTCTGTCAGTGACATTTACTTTACATAATTATGTTTTCCTTAATTTAAATTTTTTTTTTTTTTTTTTTAAACTGAGACTTTTGTAATGTTGAAAGTAAATTCTTAGCTGCACAGAATTATGTTACCCTGCAGCTTCTTAATTATTTCAGGTGAATGGTGTGTGGGGGTGGGAGGGGGTGGGGGGGGGGGGGTAATGTAGGTCTTGCTGTTTGGCTTTCTGTGGTTTGAACTGCTGGCAAGCACAGTCGTTGTGGGTTTCTGCTTGTGGTGTCTTGGCTTGGGTGTTAAACTTGCCTTCTGTATAATGTGCCAAGCTCTAATTTTATGTTAGAGGTTCGTGCTTTATTAGTAATTCACTACTGTCATTAAATGAAACTTTTGAAATTCTGAACATCCATTCTTTGACTCATAATAATACAATTTTTTTCAGTAATTGTTTGTTTTTTAAACAACAGGCGTCTGAAATTTTGATAAATACTTTCTTTGCTATTCAGAATTATGTTTTCCATCACTGAATACTTAACAGAGACTTCTGAAATGATTAAAGTGCATATGAAAGAACTTCTCTGAAGACGTAGGGGGATGAAAACCAAATTTGCTGGTTATACAACCTCCAGTCTGAAAATCAGTATGACATGTCAGAGGTGAAAAACACACTGTTGCTAAGTATTCACACTTTTGCTCTTAGATATTTCTTTGGTATTCACCATTGATAATAAATATGTTCATACATATGATGACTACTACAACAACAAAATCTGAAAGGATATCGTCTACATATACCGAAAACTTTTTAATGTAAGCAGTGAGTAAAACCACACTCTGAAAGCTGTCAATATGATAGCCATGGCAACTTAGTGGAAAATACCTCTCAGAGAGTGACTATTGATAATAAAAGGTTCAGATATGATTAAAACATTAAGAATATTTTCAAAAAGTGGATGGTGTGCACACAGACTGAAATGCACTAAAATGTTGAATCTAACCATACACTGCAATTTACTGTCAATATGACAGCCACAGCAAACCAGCACAGAGATCCCAAATTAAAAATCATCTGCAAAAAGTGGCCTGCTACAAATCCAACGCAGTGCAACAGTACTCTAATACATGTAGTAACATTCACATTCAAACGCTAAAGAGGCAAAACAAAAAGAGCACTTATGCCGAGATGAGTTACATTCAAATGCAAAACCAGAAAGGAAAACAAAAGTGTTTGTTATTTCCCTTAAACACACAGAAGAGTCACACAAAGTATGCACATGATCTGTTTAATGTCTGCAGCAACCAGTTAAACTACAAATAGTGTCATCTCTTCCTTCTTCTCCTTTTTTTCCCCATACATTCTGTTCGGTTACTTAGGGTTTTGCTCCATCAGTATGTTCTAGCAATAAGTTTTCTGTTCACTTACACACTTTCTGTTGTCTTATTGTTACATAAAACTCTTCCTCTCTCTCTCCTTCTTTTTTCTTCTTATTTGTCAAGCAGTTGTGCATTTTTTGTTTTGTTTTGGGAGTATTGGGGGATATTGTTCCAGAATGATCACCTTTTCTGTGACCTTTGATGATAATCAAATGTCTCTGCAGTGTTTTACTTCCAGATGCATATTAATACCACATCATTATATTCCAACAGGCCAGTTGTTTAAATACAGACCAAATGTCAGATCTTCAACTGAAAATGATACTATATACCCTTGTCAAACAAAATTGTATACTCTGGATCATACAGAACACACACACACACACAAAACAAAAAAGTATATTACAACAACAAAAAAGCATGAGCAAGAGAAAGGCTTATTATGTACACAGTTATATACAACATCCACAAATATGTACAAACAGAAAAACTGGAAACCGTTTGTGCCAAACTTTTACAGCAAAGTTCTGACTGAGACACAAAGTGATTCAAGTACCCACACTGCACTTTCTCCCTGTACTTTGCTCTTTGTGGCAAATTCCTCTCAGGAAGATGAGTTTTCATTTGTCCCACCATTGTCTCAAGAACATACCAGTAAAATCCAGCATATCCATCATATACAGTTCACATGTAAAGACATCCAAGACCAATCCATATACCAATGTCCCAACCTCATATCCACCCCTAATCAGATTCATGAATAATTGTTGCAAACATTTTATCAAGTCTAGTATACCCATACAGATCTCTTTGGAAATGTGCATTGCAGAACAAGTATTTAGACGAGAGAGATGGACAGACATGAGACAAGAAGGTGAATGGGGGAGGAGGGAGGGAAACCAGACAAACTGACTGATTAAATCTGTCAGTGGGAGACACTGACATTATGCATGCAGCCATTGCCATATATCTAATCTGCTATGCATGTCAAATCTAGACACCATAACTAAAATTCAGACATGTGATCTAACAATAAACAACACAATTTAACAACAAAATGAGCCACAGTAATAATGACGATACATGTAAACAAAACCGAACATGAGACAAAAGTTACATGGATACATATAAGAAGCAACATTTCAGCACCTTCCCGTCAGTGCTGCAAGAAATTCAGCCACAGATTCCAGCGCATCAGCATCTGCTTGCAGCAACACATTCACCACTGTATAGGTATCCATTTCAGCTGGTTGTTGATGGTGACGGTAGACAATGGTCTAATTGCAGGTGGGTGCAGCAAAACCTGTGCCTGGACTGAAGATCGTTCCACCAGACCAAGCAATAACCAAGGCAAACGATGGCATACTGATGAAAGATTTGCAGTGCCCACCAGAAACAGACAACTAGGTCTTGCGCCACGTTCACTTTACTCACTGCTCTCCCTTGAGGTGATGCTGGGATGCCATTGCTTTTCATAGTCTGTATAAAATACTGTTTTCCTGGGATTTTGAACAAACTCAATACCTTTTGACACACGTCCATGTGTGTGCCCCTGCAAATGCTGTACACTGACTTCTCAAATGGTTCAGACTGACGGGAGAGAGACAGGCTGAGAAACTAAGGAGAACAGTGGATAGAAGAACGATGTGCAAACAGAACGGTGGATAGAATGATGTGCAAACAGAGCGGTGGACAGAAGAACAATGTGCCAACAGTCAAATCCATGAAACACTTCTCATTCTCTTGACTTCGCTGTATTTGCAAACAGTCAAATCCATGAAACACCTCTCATTCTCTTGACTTCCCTGTATTTGCCTTTTTTCAGTAATGTTACAGGTAAAGACATAAACAACATGAATTCACATTCTAAATTTAAGTTTGTCTTCTACTGGAGAAGCTCATGGTAACTTGTAGCACAACAGATATGCAGAAACCATGAAAATATGCCTCGTGTTTAAAAAAAAAAAAAAAAAAAAAAAGTACACATAACTGATCCTAATTACCAGAACAACTGCTTTGGAGAGCCAACACACTTCCAGTCTTGAAATCCTGCCCAATGTCCAAGCAAATCAATCTCGAACACTTTCTTTACCTTGGCTTTGGCAAAATGTGTACCAGTCAAACAATCCACCTAACTCTCATGCATTCAGTCGTCACTACTCATACTCGTGCACACCACAATAACACTAAAAAGACAGTGACCAATGAAGAGTCTGATTTTCTTTTTTCTTTTTTTCCCCTGCATGTGAAACGTATAAATTCTTCTTCACCCATGTGAACAAAAGCATAAAGAAAAAAATCAACAGCAAAAACAATGCTAGGCTGCCTGGGCATGAGATAGTCCTCAGAAACAATCACAATAAAGTACGTGTAAGAAGAGAGGAAACCTGGAGAAGATGACCATGAACAAAAATGAGGGGAATGTCAGCTAAGAAAGATCTATGTTGAGACTGATATGCTAAAATAAATGACAAAATGATAAATACGCCTGCAGGTGTGATCAAGTATTTTTGTTGTTAACATATACACCCCATTTGTGTGAAACATTATAACTTCAAAATTTGTACATAATTGTTGTTTTAAGCAGCAGGAGCCTTGTAGAAAATATACTTGTTAAAAAAAGTTTTTAAAAAATAAAAATAAAAACATAGCTGAGGTGACGGCTCACTGAATCACCACATATCATCGGTTTCATTGGATTTGTTACCTGGCTACTGACACAAGGACATACTACATACATACGACCTGATCTTAAAAGTGAACATGAAACCAGTGTTACATTGTGCACATACAAACCATGACCCAGCCTGGCAGAAGATTACCAAAGCGTTGTGGCACTCACACTTACTGGTATCTTTAGAATCTTACACAAAATAAGCTTCAATGTGAATAATTACATGCTTGAAGACCACGTGGGAAGCAAAACGATGGCATTACCTTCCAAAGCTAGGTAAAGGCAAGGCAGCCATTTTGAGAAGTTGAAGTTTTAACTGGATCCAAATCGAGCATGGGAACTGTTGCTAAAAAGTTGCTGAACTAATCTAGAAGTTGGTGGAGGTGGGGGGAAGGGATGGGGTGAGGCAAGGAGAGAACATCTCTGAAAAACAGCTTGAACAACCAAAATGCTAGTCTGTAAACTGGGTTGGTGGGCATACGGTCTTTGCAGTTAGTGAGGTGGTGGTGGCGGTGGTGGTGGTAGTTGGTGGGCTCTCATAGTCCAAAACAGGACACAGAGGAAAATGTCTATCAAAATTAAAAATGCCTTTTAAAATCAAAAAGTGAAACTACCCTCATCTTGTACCATAAGAGTAGGGGGGCGACTTGTGGCTTGTTATCATATTTCCTGTATGGTATAACTAGTACAAGCTAATGCGTTCTCATGAACTAGTATAAGCTTCTATAACTAGTACAAGCTAATGCATTCTCATTAACTAGTATAAGCTAAAGTGTTTTTGTTGCAAAGCTGGGGGGGGGGGTGATGGGGGCGAGGGGGCCTTTAGTTTTGTTATTTCTTGGAGGGTTTTTTTCAATTAAAAAACAAAACAAAATTACTTAGTGGAAGCAACTACATTTTCGGAGGAACACTAGCAGCATTATAGCTGAATTCTACTCATTATCCAGCAGTTGTCATGCCCCTTGAATGCTGAAAGGCCACAGCAACAGGGGATCTGGGGACTGCAGTTTATTTGCAAACTAACGCTGCTTTACAAGCTCATACATAGCAAAATGTGGACAACCACACAGCATGAACTACCAAAGACCACCCCCCCTTCATGTTTTGGGCTTTTTCAGCCACTGGTTCCCCGAGTCTTTGATAGTCTTTTGTCACAGTGGGTCACAGCTGCTGTCTGTGCCCGATTCCTTGGCACATGTACCAGCAGGTGAATTTATTTGTGTCGATATTACTATTATATCAGGTATCTTCAAAAGTCATTGCTCTGCCTCCATATTCATTTTATGCTGCCATTAAGATGACTGTTCTTTGTGATATGTCATAATTAAAATGAGATTCAAATGTGAAAGGTTATTCATCTACACAGCTATCAAAAAATGTCTGAATTTGCAGAAGAAGAAAACGGAACAAAATCTGCATTAAGCAATGAAGCGGATACAAGTATTTTCGTCACTTGTTTAACAAAGAAAGTGTAAACAGCTCAAGTTTTTAGACACTTCCCTCAAAAGTTAACCAAAAATGTGTATGTACATTCTAGTGCTTAAACTCCTAATGAAAATGTATTGTCTTTAGAATAGGACTCAAACCCAAATCCATGACTGCAAACTGAAAGAAAATGCTTCTTGATACACCTTTAAACTGAGTCCTGTATCAAAGTCCAAAAGGTACACATTTTTCTTTGAAAACATTCCTTGCCATAAACACACATATTCACATAGGTATACAACAAAATTCACTTGTGTTCATTGCTGACTATTACTTCTATTCAACCACTGCAAACACAGGCCACAAACTCTTCCTTGGGCAGCCTTGAATATAAACCAGTAATCAATGATTACATTCCCCATCTTCAAGAAGCCATTACTCCATGTTTTTGTTCTCCATCTCCATGTGCATGTGATTTTTGGACAGGAGGACATCTGCAGCAGCTGGGCTCTTCTCTGGGAAGTTTTGCCGGTACTCTGGAGGAGGTACTGACAGCAGAGAATCCCCAACGCCAGAGCCAGCCTCAACCTTCTCATCCAGGTCCCTGAAGAAGCTGTCTTCCTCCAGAATGATGTCAGACAGGTTCTCCGTGGATCTCACCTGGTGGCGGTGGAGGCGTGGCTTGATCAGGTACTTCACACGCTGCACACAAGATAGGTACGTACAGGTATCAGCTTGAACCAGATAGGAAACAGTTATCATGGTGAAACGGTGAAAATGTACACCAGAAAGGAGAAGGAAACATTAAACCAGATTCATATTCAGATTTAAAATTTAAAAAATGAATTCACCTAACGTCAGTTTTTGTAAATGAGAGAACTTGTATCTCGGAATCTGGCTTGCTTTCCAGAGTAATTTCTTTGATACAGAAAGTAAACTAATCATCACACTTTTTCCCTAATTAACATGTGGAACAACAAGACACCACCGTTCAGTCTAAAAGTTCCAGAGGAGAAGTAACCCTGAATGTCAGTACAGCAACATGGGATGAAAGTGGTGATCCGGTCACGGAGACACGTTTTCATATGACTGACTTTAGACTGTCAGTATTTACAGTGACAGAGTGTGATTCAGTCATGGAAACATATTTTCATATGACTGATTGCTGGCTGTTGGCAGTGACAATCGTACGACTGACTTCAGACTGTCGGTACTTAATAGTGACAACAGGCATTTCTGCAATGGAAACATGTTTTCATATGACTGAATTCAGATTGTCTGTAAAACATACACATGAATTTAGACTGTTGGTATCTAATAGTGACAAAGGGTGACTTGGTCAAGAAAACATGTGTTTTCATGTGTCTGACTTCAGATGGTTGGTATCCAACACAGTAACAGCAGCAAAGGGAAGTCAGTCATGGAAACAAACAGGAGGCATGTACACAATGATGTTACAACAGAAATCTCACTTTTTTCTCTTAATGTCTAAAAGCATTGCACTAAAATGAATCAGTCAGCCTGATTTAACTGCACAACAAAAGGAGGCTTTTAATATTCCTTTTCTGAATCCCACTAAACCAGATTTGTTTAGATCTTGTAATAATGACCCAAAGCACTGTTTTAGTGAGTGAACACCCACCCCACCCCAACCCAGATTTTTCCACTCCTCCCATCAGTTGTCTTGCATGCAGTGACCCTATCAAAACTGCCTACAAGTCACCAACCTCGGACAGTGAGCCCAGCAAAACTGCCCACAAGTCACTGACCTCAGACAGTGAGCCTAGCAAATCTGCCTACAAGTCACCAACCTCGGACAGTGAGCCTAGCAAAACTGCCTACAAGTCACCAACCTCAGACAGTGAGCCTAGCAAACTGCCTACAAGTCACCAACCTCAGACAGTGAGCCTAGCAAAACTGCCTACAAGTCACCACCTCAGACAGTGAGCCTAGCAAAACTGCCTACAAGTCACCAACCTCGGACAGTGAGCCTAGCAAAACTGCCTACAAGTCACCACCTCGGACAGTGAGCCTATCAAAACTGCCTACAAGTCACCAACCTCAGACAGTGAGCCTATCAAAACTGCCTACAAGTCACCTACCTCAGACAGTGAGCCTATCAAAACTGCCTACAAGTCACCAACCTCGGACAGTGAGCCTAGCAAAACTGCCTACAAGTCACCAACCTCGGACAATGAGCCTAGCAAAACTGCCTACAAGTCACCTACCTCGGGCAGTGAGCCTAGCAAAACTGCCTACAAGTCACCTACCTCGGACAGTGAGCCGCTTGTGGTGAGAATCCTGAAGACCACAACAATGGGGATAAAGATGACGGAGATGAAGGCAAGCGTCCACCCAATGCCGATGGCCCACCCAGGGTACTCGTACAGCACTGTCTTGCGCTTGTACGTCAGGTCAGAATAGCTGATGCAGCCCATCACAAAGATCACCTGAGATGAAACAGACCATGGCAATATCAAGCCAGTGTTTCGTTTTTGTCTGTGCCGAGACTGAACAAAATTAAAAAAATCAGAAACAAAATGACTGTCCATGTCATAATAAATAAGCATTCTTTTGAACCTTTTCGTGTTTGGATCTGTGCTGAGACTGTGCAGATGGCTTGGTAAGACTGGATGATTTGGTGAAATCATGTGGACAATTTGGTGAGACTGGGTGGTTTGGTCATGAGAATACATGGACAATTTGGTGAGACCCAGAATACATGGACAATTTGGTGAGACCCAGAATACATGGACAATTTGGTGAGACCCAGAATACATGGACAATTTGGTGAGACCCAGAATACATGGACAATTTGGTGAGACCCAGAATACATGGACAATTTGGTGAGACCCAGAATACATGGACAATTTGGTGAGACCCAGAATACATGGACAATTTGGTGAGACCCAGAATACATGGACAATTTGGTGAGACCCAGAATACATGGACAATTTGGTGAGACCCAGAATACATGGACAATTTGGTGAGACCCAGAATGGACATTGGTAAGACTGGAATTTGGTGAGACCCAGAATACATGGACAATTTGGTGAGACCCAGAATACATGGACAATTTGGTGAGACCCAGAATACATGGACAATTTGGTGAGACCCAGAATACATGGACAATTTGGTGAGACCCAGAATACATGGACAATTTGGTGAGACCCAGAATACATGGACAATTTGGTGAGACCCAGAATACATGGACAATTTGGTGAGACCCAGAATACATGGACAATTTGGTGAGACCCTGGGAAATTATTGAAGACAGTGGACTTGAGCTGAGTGAGGCTGTGGATGGCTGGGTGGAACCATGTGGATCGTCTGGTAAGATCACTTTGATAGTATGGAGAGAATATGTGGATAGGTTTGGTGGGCTGTATGGATGATCTGATGAAAATTATGGCTTGGCAACTGTGTGGGATGATCTAGACTGCATGGATGATGTGATAAAAATGTTTTGCACATACAATGGTGTAAGCTGGTGTCAGGAACGTCCAGCAGATTTTCATCAAGGGGCCCATGCGGAAGCCAAACATCATCTCCAGGTTGTCGTAAAACCGGCCTACCCCTGCAAGACACCAAAAACGGCTGAGATGAACACATTGCCATGGCAACGCCCACACACCGACACCAGTGTGTGCCCTTTGGGGTGAACCCATGCAGATGTTTTGCAACACACCAAACAATGTGCACACCATGATGTAACACCATGTACACAGGACACACAGCAGGTCACAAGACATGTTTTCTAATCTAACTAATAACATCCACACAAAGGAGAGAAAAACAAAACAACATGCATGTCTAAACCAAGCTTGGCAGTCTAGGTCTGCGCAAGGACTAAAACACTTCATCTTGACATTTTTTTTCTTCATCAGAATTCTTCTCTTTTTTTTTGTTCTTTCCCCTTCCTCTGCCCTCTTCTATGACTTGATTCAAAGTTCACTGAAAAGCTACCATACTTACCACAGGGGGGACTGACGTGAAAAAAATAAGACAGAAAAACAGAATACAAAACTGTTAATATGATATCAAACTTTATTGTCAAATTCTCAAATCAAAATACACAAGTATTCAGTTAGATGAAGCACACAAAATGCTGCAGGCTACAGCTGAACTCCCCCCCCCCCCCCCTCACCCTACACCCCACCCCTGTTATGCTCTATTCCTTTTCTCATAGTTCCCGCAATTTTTCAAACCTCAAATGGAAGGACCGAAAATGGTGGATTGGTTAATTTGCTGACAGATGTGCTTGGAATAAGCACTAGGTCAGTATGAATCGTAACACATTTTGTAATGTTATACAGTGAGTACCAACTGAGTTATTTCTGACTCCTGATAATGGGAATGTTCAGACAGTCTGGTTATTCTGATTTGTGAGATTAATACCCAAGTATCAGAGCAATGTTTTTGTTATTTTCATCAAGCTTATGAACACATGAACATGTACTGTCAAAGTACTGTGTGTGTGTGTGTGTGTGTGTGTGTGTGTGTGTGTGTGTGTGTGTGTGTGTGTGTGTGTGTGTGTGTGTGTGTGTGTGTGTGTGTGTGCATGTGCATGTGTGTGTGTGCACATCTGCATGCACTGTGCACTGCTGCGTGTGTTTGCACATTTTCTCCATTGAACTGAAGGGGAAATTAATGCACTTGATACACCCACGTTTTAAGATATACTATCAACAATAATGTCTGTGACGAGAGAGAGAGAGAGAGAGAGAGAGAGAGAGGGTCAGTGTTTATGTATGCAAGAGAGAGAGAGACGAAAGAGTTTCTTCAGACATAATAAATCATTCTCTGCCATGCGCTCTATGGAAGCTGCAAGACTCCCCCTCTTGGACAACCGTAGTTCACACTCGATATCAGCAACAAACAAAAGCAAACATTCACACAACACGCATTCAAAACGGAAAAATACAATTGCTTTATTATTATTTTTTGTTCAATTCTTCAGTGATTTTCAGCATTGTTCATGTCACTAAAACTGGTACGAAGGTGGGAAACTTGTCAGACATTTTAATTGTCATACAGTTTTTGAATGAACTCACTTACACAAGTAAAAATGCCAACATTATCTTTTGCTGAGGAAAGAAATACACCAAGTATTTTCTTATCAAAAAAATTACGTAATATTTTACACCTTCATATATGAATCAAAAATACTAACTTTGAACTTGACTGATCAGAACCGATCAAGAATAAAAAAATCAGTTTTATCTTTCCGTCGCCACTTCCACCCCAAGATGACCAAAATGGTTTATATTTGATTAAGGTCACAGAAAGTGGCATGGATGCGTAAAAATCAATGGAAGTTTGACACTGTTCAAAATAAAGTTAGGGTACTAAAACAGTGTGAATGGGTAGTACTCACAACCCTGCAAAGTCTGACAATGATCACACTGAATGCATCCATATGCTTCAATTATTTTTTTTGGAACAAGCTTAGTTTTTGACAGACTGATGACCAAACCCCGATCATAGCACTATTTCCTCCTCCCCCCACCTCCATGTATCTCATCAGGAGCATGTACTCCCCCCCCCCCCCCCCCCTCCCCCGACCCTCAAACTAAGACAGAACCCAGATCTATAAATGCACACCAAATGTATGTGGCACTCTGCCTTCCATGCATGAACACCTATTAAAGCATAATTTTCATTTTAAAGATTTATTCTCATCAAATTCGCATGATCCCCCATTCACAATGCCTTGGAATGACAAATTGGTAATGGCATCACAAGCAATTTCACTAGTTACTCCTTTACTGCTACTCTAGTCAACCCCCCCCCCCCCCCCCTTCACCCTCCAGCCCCAAATTCCCCTGATATAAGCATCCTGGATGATGGGCATTTTTTTATTTTTAAGTTACCAGCCCCAACCAAAACACACACACACACACAACCTTTCTTCTACTGTAACAAGATGAGCTCAACTCAGTTGAATCACATTCAAATCAGGAAAGACTTTTCCTTTTTCTTCTTCTGTCTTCTTTTTTTCAAAGCCATATTTTCCCAAGCTGCCCCATGATGTGAAAATGGGTTAAGCTGCTTAACTTAGCATGAACATATAAAACTGGTTAAAACTAGAAATTTAATATCACATGTTTTACAGACCTTTGACAAAATGCCAACATCAAATGTGTGTGTGTGTGTGTGTTTGTGCGTGCGTGCATGCGTGCGTGCGTGCGTGCGTGTGTGTTTGTCAGTCATACCACCTTGAGAGTTCAGATGGTGTAAAAGTCAGTGAGTCTGCAAACAGACATTGTTTGAAACAATTTTTCTCCATGGGTCTGTTTTTGTTGTTGTTGTTGTTGTTTTTTAAAGAATTAAATCTAACTTTGACTTTTTCTCAACTGAATACCCTTAATCTATTTCGCCATGGACCATCACAGACTAACCTGATGTTTTGGACACATGGTGACCGTGTCAGAAAACCTGCACTTGGCTTTCTTGCCTGAACACCCGCTACTGACACCACTTCCATGAAAGCAACCAAACTGAACAACAGTAAAGTGCTGAAACTGTTACAATTCATGGTGCACTGGGTGCATAACTACATCTTTGTAACGGCTGTGTACAAATGAGTTTGAAGCCAACAGATGTTCTTAACTGACAAGTTGCAAATGGAACAATACATCTCCAGATGGCATGACAGTTGCCTTAATTTTTTAACCCCTGCAATGATCTTCCAGTGTGAGCATGTTTCAAAATTATATTTACATCAATGTCACTGTTGATGAATTAAGTGTGTTAGTATCAGCTCGTGGATGATGGAGGAGTAGATTAAAGGGTAACCAAAAGGACGACAATGATGAGCGGATTAGGTAGAAAATGTCATAAATGCTGATAGAGGAACATAATCAGTGTGTGAACATTAGTAAGTGAAATGGGACTGAATGCTTAATCTTGGATAGCATAGTCTAAGAACTGTGTGAAAACAGAACTGAGTAACAAGAAGACTTCTGAACAGCAAATAAGACTGTGCTTCAACTGACATAAATATTTCAAAGCTATTCTATGGTTATCTAAAATCAAAGGAGCTTCAATTTTATTTTGTGATCCTCTCACCACATAATTTTGAAGTATCCAACAGTTTAATCCCACAAAGAACAGCCATAAAATTCACAGAAAACAACAAAAACCAAAACCATCAAAAACACTCAATTGTCTCACATTCAAAACAGGAAAATACTGCTTTCATCATTTTCTTTCAAAACTTTCCAGTGACCTTGAAAATAGATCAAATTCACTGATAACCTGTGTGAACAAATAAAGCTGGATAGAAAGTACAGAGATTTCACATCAGCAGCATCTTTTAAAAAAAAAATCCAATCTTTTGTTAAAGGAACTAACCTTCTCTGATTTGGTGAAGAAACAATTTTTGTATAAATTTATATTATTTTAGTCATGATTTATTCACTGCATTCTTCTTCTTTTTTTGTATAAATTTATATTATTTTAGTCATGATTTATCCACTGCATTCTTCTTCTTTTTTTCATCTGCTAACTACCCAAAAACTGCAAATCATCATGAATTAAAAACAGACTGGGGTAAAACCCAATGGACCACACCTTTTTGGATATAGGCTTTTTTGCATGGTTGTTAGGATATAATAGTTGGTAGGTGGTGTGTGCAGCTTGCTGAAATATGGCACTAGTATTGTCAACATGCATTTTATATATATATATTAATTTTTTTCAATCTGGTTTCAACAAATTAGAATGGTCAATGACACCAGCACAATATTCAAAGGACTAACTCTTCAAAAATGTGTTTGATGTTTGTATATGTTTTATGTTTCTTTTATGTCTGCACAGGGATTGATTTTGTGGATTTGACTGTCAAAGAGAAAGGGTTTACATATATATATGAGAAGTTTTGAAATATGCATCTGTTTATGACAGAGTTTGATCATCCTGAGGTGACCCTGTGCAGTTAACAGGGTGCTAAAATCCAATTACTAACTGAATGAAACCATGTTAAGCAAACACAACTTCGAGTTTTATATTTAGGGCTTCTGTGATCTGAAACTGAATAAAAGTCAACAACAAAAAAGGCAAGACAGTGTAGGGCTCAATGGCATTCATACAGTTATAATGCTGGAAAAGTCACACAAGATTTCACTTGAATAGTTTTTTGTTTTTTTTAAGACAAAGCTGAGCATCAGCTTTTGACAGAATCTGGAAAGCTGTCACTGTTTTACCTTAAATACATGACAAAGCCTGTGCACTGACTGCGCTGTGCATGTCAGTGTCTGCTTAAAATACACAAAGTTTAAACTTAAGAGATCTTGCTCACCTGATCTCTGAGAAAAAGCCAACATTAAAGTTTGCCTTAAAGCTTCATGCCTGAACAGATGGAGGAACACTCATCATTACATACACTCACAAGATTTTCATGCAAGTATTAAAAACAAACAACTAAAAACCCCACCCACCTAACAACAACCAAAAAGTATATTAACTACAGGGCATCAGTACTGATGTGTGTATAATAGTTACGTTCTATCAAATTAGACGAACTTCAAATTTATTTATACAATAAAACAAACTCATTAATCAATGAACTTAGCTGTGAAATCTTCCATTCTTCCATTTTCATCCTACCATTTTCTTCTAATTTCAGTTTACATTCTTCTATTCAAAAGATTAAATTTACACACCACTATTTTTCATGGTAGTATATGCCAGTAAGTTGATTAACCTTTACCATATCTAGCTAATTATCACCATACTCAAAATGTGTAGCTTACTCCAGGAGAGGTTCACATATCAGTGTTTTAGTTTTTACCATTATTTGCTATTACTCTCTTCTATGATTACTGTCACTGCTATGACTGTCTACTAAGGTCTGACACCAAGCTTTACATAAAAATTGGTTTGAAATATTTTGACCAGAACTGCAAAATTAATACTTGCATTTAAAATTGAAAATATAACCTCTATCTCCTATACAGTGGCTCTAAAAATCATGTTAATGTCTTGAAAATAAGCAACAAGAAAACCTGCTCTTAACCAGGAAAGCTAAATACAACAAAGCTTGCAAGACCTTGCTTCTGCAGTCTCCAGCACACACACAAAAAAAAAAACTATTCTGTGCAGTTTTGCTGTTGTTTTTCTTTTTTCTTTTCTGCCAATGGCAAGAAATGTCAGTTATCTCCCTTGATTTGTCACTACCATAAAACATTAAAACATTAAAAAAATTAAGCATCTATGAGATCTTGTCCATTATGAGATCTTCTCTACTATATTGTCCCTAATGGGTCTGCCCAACATCTGAGAACATTAAGCCCCACGTTATCATCATCTCCACTAAGAATTTTTTTTTTTTTTTAAATGAACTTAATAGACAAGACCGACAGAGAAAACACATCTTTCAATTTCTCATTTCCATTGCAGTTGTGACCTCAAAACAAGGCCAGTGTCTGAGTAACTGGTATGAATGTTAAACTCATCAGGCATAATGTTGAAAATTTCACTAGGCAGTGTTAAACCTTTTGCCCAGACTGGAAACATCCAGTTTTTCTGCTGAATAAAATCCAAGCCACAAGCAGCTCTGGGTGCATGATCTTCCACAGCCATGTTAAAGCATTAACTTGATTAAGCAGCACAAAGATTGAACTGAACTGAAGAATAAGTCCTGGATATGCAACTTTCAGCTTTGCATTTATTTTCCATGCAGCCTTGAATTAAGGCCAAGGTTGGCAAAACTTCTATAAAAGGGCACTGGCCTAACAGAGGTTATGATTGTGCAAACACTGAAAGATCTCAGTCTTAGAGATGGAAACAAAAAGAAAGGTTGGTGTTACTGTTCTTGTCCAGGAGGAAATGCATCAGTTATTTCCCTTAACCTGAAGCCAAAGTCACAGACAGTACTGTGTGTGTCATACTGTTGATACAGACAGTATTGTGTGTGTCATAATTTATTGCTGACATTCTTAACAAGCAAACATAGTTTGGTCTTGATAAAATAAGAGCTTCCTGAGTTTTACAGTTCTTGTTTTTAACTGGTTAGTAGTGACTGTTAATTTGAAAAAGGCCAAGATCACCAAGAATGCTATGAAAATGAAGTTAGAGCTCTGTAAGTACAAACAGTGGGCAAAGTTTAAAACAGTAATCTAACTGGATGGCCTAATACTGTACATTACACACTCACATTTTTTTAAAAACTGGAGTAATTTTAATTACAAAAATGCATACATCCTACTTTAATTTATCAGTATGGATAATTCCATCTGCGTGCAGAACACTACACAAAGGCAACAAAAGGTCAGGTTTGAAGGCAAATGGTGAGATGTGCGGGATTTGTTAGGTCAAATAATTTGGAAGGAATGCAAGTCTATGCACATTTTGCTAATGTTTTCCAGTTTATAATTTTATATGCATCTACAACAAAACCAGTACTTTCTCACTTTCATCAGCCTAAATGTCTGCAGAACAACAACAACAAAAAATCTATTTTTATTAGGCCTTGGTTTTGATTTCTTTTTTTCTTTTTATTGTTTTCATTTCTGGCATAAAACACCAACTTACTACTACTTCTTTTCTTCTTCTTTTGTTCTTTTCATTGTTGCCCTAGAGTATACTTTTCACTAATACATCATGATGGTGAACACATTTGAATTAACAAAAGAAAAAAATGTCAACAAAAACTTGCATTCATATCCCTTGTACTCTGACAGCTGACGGCTAAACATGAAAGATCAGTCTTTTGATTTGGAGACAAATATTGATTCCTTCCATTGCAACGGTTTATGTTTATCAAGATGAAAACATCTTGCGACCTGAAACTGGCAAGAGATACATTTGCTACTCCGGATTTTATTCAGCATAATTTATATAAATCATTTCAAATCGTTACACAGATGTAAACTGATCTGCGTACTGGTTCGATTAATTTTAGATGTTTTGAGGAATTTAGGTCTTTGCTGATTTCCAAACACATTTTGTTACAAGCATTCCACCCAGCTAGTGCATGCAAGATCTGAGTGTACAAGGATTCATCTGCCTGCTCATCAAGACCTTGGCTGATCTGAACAGATGTCACAAGTACCGCTGACTTGAACCACAAGAAAGTGGGTGCACTATATTGGATCTGTGTGATTTTCTTTTCATAAAACCTGCTCAGAATGCTGAACTGAGGGATGAGCAGGGGAGTTTGTCTAAGAAGCTGTTCAAGGTCCTGATGCTCTTGATTCTGTGAAGAGCTATTCACTTTTGCACCTTTTCCACATTCTAAAGCTGTCAGGTACAAGACATTCAAGCTAAGCCTAAGCATGTATGGCCTCTGTCAATTTTTTCCTGTGCACAAATTGACATGTGTGTTACGGTAAATGAGAGAATGATGTTATGAGCATGATCATGAATCCCAACCCCTTCAAACTTCATGATGTGCTTCAAAATCATAAGGGCCCGACTCGTGTCAAAATTGCAGGCGTAAACGATGCGCTAGCATCTCATTTATCTCGCTTTCACACGCTGGAATGGTTTCCAAATCATGGGTATTAATAGAGAAATTTGTCAAAATACCACCTTGGATCTCCTTCAAACATACCGTACACAAAAGCGACCGTGATGCACTCGAAGAAAGCCACAACAAGAACTATTCGGCTGGCAGAGTAGTAGTCGAACAACTGAAATACATACATCCCACCCTGTGGGGAGGGATGGAAACCGTGCTTAGTCGGTTCAGCTAGTACCCACACAGTCCCCGCCTTTGACGAGAACTATGCACAACATAGTGTAAATCAACTAGCCTTAACAACTGTACAGACACCTACCTTGCAACATATCTAGGTAGTCCTACAATGGAACAATAATGAAAACAGACAGGGGTCGCACCAATAGCAAACATTTTGTGTCAAGTGTCACATTTTTCCAAGCACACACAGCGGAACCACCAATGAAAGACCGTCCTGATGAGAGACACAGAGAGAGAACCCCGTCTTTTCAGACCACTTTTTCTGACATCTTCCCTTCATATTTTCATGTCAATGAAACCTAAGGACCAGCCCTCTCTTCAGACCACTTCTGCCTGACTTGATTTTCAGGGTGGTCTCAAGAGAAGGGGCCCACTGTATCGAATGCATGTCAGGTGCAGCACTGTGTTGCTGTACGTCCATCTGAGATGCTCTCTGATCGGACGGTCTTCTGTCCGGTGGTCTCTCACAGAATGCGAGACTACAATGTAGGTAGCCTGCAGTTCCAGTACCCCTATCAGCAGACACTCAGCATTTATGAACAACCTCAGGGTTTCATTAGGATGGGTAGCGTCTGTCACAAACGATTTTACTTGCAGAAAGGGGCCCAATTTTTCAATGGAAATTTTCTTACCATCCCCCCCCCCCCCCCCCCCCCCAAAACCTGCCATCTACAATTCGAAGCTAAAATTTGAAGATTAACCTCAAGCTTCACTGTCACCATCAGTTCACCATCAGTTTTGGCAAAAGGGGAAGTGTGCATCTGATGATGGTGACAGTGAAGCTTCAGGCTACTTCTCAAATTACGAGGCAAGAATAAAATTACAATCACAATTCAGCTGAACGAAGTGAAGGAGAGAAGTAAACATTTCCTTAGTACTTCTTTGCCCCTCGCGGGAGATTCGGGTCGCCTTACCTGGGTAAGGCACAGCAGCTGCAAGAGCAGCGCTACCCGTTCCTATCAGTGTGTGCAGTGTTTTTGTGAGTCCAAACAATGGACTGGCAGCCAGCGTTTGGGATTTTTAACGTGCGCACAGATCTTGATGCATGCGGATTGCACACAGGGGGCTGTGCGGACACCGTAACAGAGTCTGCACCGGAAGTTGACTCAGGGGAAGGAATCCCATGCCACACGAGGGACTTGAACCCGCATCAGTATTGCGCCTGGCTTTTAGGCCAGATGCTCTACCAGCTGAGCTATCCCTGCCCCTTGTAGATCGTAAGTGGGATCTTTCAGTTATTCATATGGGCTGCAAGGCTGCAATCCTTTATAAACCATACATATCTCTTGCACCTTTCATGAAAGCTTTTCAGTGATGGGCACAAAGTGATGCAAATCGATCAGTCAGTGCGACCCCTGACAGAAATCATTTAATGCAAATAATGGTAACAGTAATCTCAATAGACGTAATAATAATGATAAATAACAGCACGAATGAAAATAATAAATGAACACAAAGACCAAGCAGCAAATGCATGTATAAATAATTTGGCTGATAAAATAATGAACAAATAAATAGGCATTAGAAAAATATTGGAAAACAATATAAAAAATAACAAAAATCCACCAAGCAAATTTGCAAGAAACAGGGCTCTAAATACGATCAGGTTGATAAATAATTAAATCAACATTAAAATATAGAAAAAGATGGATAATTAAACACAAACTGAACTCCCAAACCACAGCTAAATGCAAAAAATACATGAACAAAATGAATAATTAATCTGTAATAATGAAAATGATAAATAAATAGTGAAAATAATAGAAAGCACCTGCACTTTGGAAAGGAATCTATAATTACCGCAAGAGCTAACTAAACATATAATATTTGTTGTATCTGGTGAGGTTACAATAAGAATTTCTGTTTTAACAGGCCACATCATTCAAGTGGACTAGGAACACATAATTCAGAATGTTCACTTTTCAATGACCATTAAGAAAACCCTTGTAGGCCTGTTATAAGCATGTGAACAACGATTCTTGCAAATAAAGGACAAACATATGAAAGTCTTTCAGTTCTTACTTTAAGAGAATAACCAGTAACTAACTGGTTCATTCTCATGTTGTGATTTGGAGCCCAGCATAAACAAAACTAATGGGTTCATAAACAAATAGATAAATAAACAAATTTGCACCCCTAAATGCACCTTAGTGACGTGCAGATAAGTATGGTCTAATAATTTGGGCAAGCCTGTCAATTGTTTTTGAAACAAATGTCTTTTCAAACCTCAAACTGAAGTTAAATGAGGTTTTGTGTTCATGAACATGATGAGTTCTATTATGCCAAGTTAAAACCACACCGTATCAAAATATCCTAGTTTGCAAGTTACACCAAAGCTCATGGTCCACTTTTCTGTCCACAGTGACAACAGAAACATCTTTTTGTTTTAATTTCATTCACAAAAATCATTGTTCAGGCAGTTAGAAACAGCACAGACTCTTGGGGTTGAATAAAAATAATTACTTTGTACTGTCTCTCATAACAGGGTTGCAGTGAAAAATTAAAGATCCTTTTGACTTTTTTTTTCTTTTCTTTTTTCTCTCTCTAGGAAACACCGGAACACATTTATGGCTATTGCATTTGATTGCAAGGGTATGCCAAACAAAAATTCTTAGAACCAAACCAATAGCAAGAACATAAAAGAAAAGGCATTAGTACTTCGCTATACTCAGAACTGATAGTGAATAAATTCAACAACATTAATATTCATATGCCATTTATGTAAGTGATCTTTTTTAAATTTACTTTTGAATTGTATCATAATCATAAAAATGTACACCAACCCTTTCCCACTAAAATCAAAGCATACAGATAAGCGGTAAAATGGCAGATTAAACTACAAAGTATGATAAAGAAAGAAACGGACAACGTACCTCAGTCACCATTGAGAGACCAATGAAGTACGATATAACACAAACAATGGCAATCAAAATTTCACGCCTGTATCCTCTCCGAAGAACAGTCGGGTACAGATCGACAACAGATGTAATGAAGCCTTCAACACCAACAAACTGTGGAGCAGATAAAGAAAAGATCATTAATTTCCTCATGGACAGCTAACTTGTGAATACACAGCAGTAATTTCAAATACTGTAAAAAATTAATTTAAAAAAACTGTTCCTCTCTACACTCCAAGAATAAACTGCCAGCCTACCCCACCCACATCTCTGCCATAGCCTATAAAAATGTCAGACAAGAGTGTTTTCAAGAAGGGAAGCAGGGACTGGCCATGATGTCTGTGGCAGAGATGTGGTCTGGGTCGGAAAGTAGTCAATGTCTGGAGTATAACTTGTGCTATATACTTATATATATATAATACATGGTCATAATTTAAAAATGAAATAACATCACAGGAACCCAAACCGCTCTGTCTCTGTTTCTCAGTCTCATACTGCCTATTTTGCTGTCTCAGAATGATACCTAAAAATGTTGAGAAAAACAATCAGATGCACACAGAAAAGAGGCTGTTTTTCCAAGCAAGTTGGT
>JABMCL010000855.1:20000-37500 GCA_018857735.1 Alviniconcha marisindica | reverse complement strand
CAGCTGGTCTCCATTAGAACACATGTTTACCTGCCAAAACCAGGATTCCAACAAAAACATTTCAACCCAAACTTCACAAACTTTCAAGACCACTATTTCAAAATTAAAAGATTAATTAGAATTATTCACGATTCCCAGACTTTCAAGGCCTTGAAAATCTCATCATTTCTCTCAAATTGTCAAGCACCTTAAAGGACAGTAAGGAACCCTGTAAAACATTCCCTGTCGCAGGAAAGCAAGGAAGTAAACATGCTGTTAAAAATCAGGTGTGGTGGCCACAACGTCCTCTCTGGAATATTTTCAGGCATTAGTTGATAGCAGATATATGTCAGTCCTTATGACAACAGAGGGATTTATGTCAGAAGTGAGAAGTTGGTCTGTGTCCACGCAGCAGCTGAACGGGCGGCCAACAGAGCAGCAACTTCAATATGCTTTGTCAACACTGTTTGAATGCGAGGAATCTGTATGCTTGCGGAACACTTGCAGACATACATATGTATGTATATATGTATATGTTCGATATTTGCACTGGCCGGAAGCATACATGGAGACATCAGTTAGCCAACTACAGAAGCACTGCTAATTTATTATACCACTCCCTACTCTACTGAGCGAAAGGCTGCGCAAGACTGAATGGATGCAACGCTTTTTCTTTTTTTTCTCACACCTACATTACGTGCTTAGTTTAGGCTTCTTCCTGCTCCAGTCTCTTACTGTCAACTCCCCACTAATCTGTTATGTAATCCATGGGCCTTCTTTGTCAGTGTTGTTATGACAGTGATACCTTCCTAACTCACTGCTGATGACAGGCAATCACTTCAGCTTGTGTTTGTGCGGTGTCTTTCGAGCGCCAAAGAACTCCCTTTATAAGCTGATTCTGTACAAACGGCCTGAGCCTCATTCTCTCTCAGGTAATATCATATTTCAGTGTTTGCTTTCCAGTGCCAAATTTATTAAACCAACACCATATGACTCTTTTCATTCCGACATGAAACCACATACTAAATGAGCTTCACAATGGACTAAGTTCTAAGTCATTAAAACACAGCCCTATAGGCTGTACCGGTGTGTGTGTGTATGTGTGTGTGTGCCGCTGTGCGTGAATGTGTGTGTGTGTGTGTATGTGCGTGTGCATGAATGTGTGTGTGTGTGCCATGCCAGGGTGTGTGTGTGTGTGTGTGTGTGTGTGTGTGTGTGTGTGTGTGTGTGTGTGTGCGTGTGTGCATGCCATGCCAGCGTGTGTGTGTGTGTGTGTGTGCGTGCACGTGTGCGCCACGCCAGGGTGTGTGTGTGTCACACATAATGAATTATTGTTCCTCAGGTGACTAAAATATGCGACTTTTATGCCCAATATTTAAAGTCAGCTTGTGTAACGGGTAAAGCATTATCCCGCCTGAGCTCTGGGGACACATTTTTTGCTGTAGACCATCTTCTGCATTCTGCCAGAAAAAAATCCAAACGTCAAACCACAACTTCAAAAACTCAGTGGCCATATCTGTATGCATAATGGGTCACCATTTACATGGCTGCCCCATCTCCAGCACTTCCAGCCTGGTTTAAGGAAAGCAGTACCTGTAATGAATGTCATTTTAAAGAGAAGAAAAAATATTTTCTCCACTGAAATTTGAAATGCTATCTTTTTAATTAACTGCTTATATTCAATCATATAATAAAGTCGTCGATTGGTATGGTTCATACAAACCAAATAAATAATCAGCTCAGCAGAATTGGTTTCAACACAGGGGCTAATACTCTTGCCTGACTACTGGTGCATAGTGCAACTTCTTTTGTAGCCTCCCTTTAACCGTGGACGCTCTGGACAGCTACCGGGGGTTTTGAACAGGAGGGCAAAATGTGTTAATTGCTGATGCATGAAGGCTCAGGCGATAGGTTGATATTATCAGTGTGCTCACAGATGCAGAATGTACTGTGATGTATCTCAGTTTTTTAAATGATGTGTGCAATGTGACGAAAAACGTTGCAAAAATTCACTTTGGATAGTCATAAAGTGTTTCACTGCAAAAAAACAATAAAAAGAAAGCATCAAATATGCAGCTTTGATTCTTGGCATGAATCATACAGGATTTGATTCTACAAAAAAAATTAAAAAAATGGTACACCCCATTTTGGCTGCAAAAACAGCAAAAAGGAAATCTCAAATGTGTATTGATCATACAAGATTTTATTTTAAGACACAACCCCCTTTTTTCTTCTTTTCAAAATGGCAAAAAATAGTGCATTTAGGAATGACTGCCAGGTACAAGGTGTGACTGTTCAATGAGTTAAAATTAATGACTTCCATTTTATAAAGGTGCCCAGGCTAGTCTCCCCAGTGTCGGAGTGGTGGACTGAGTGTCTAGTCTTTACACTGAGTCACATACTGGGGTCTTGTGCGCTACAGGCATTAGTACATTTTAAAACGTTAGGAAAACAAGTTTTGTTGAACGGGAAAAATGAAGTAAAACATGTTTCTTGACCGAGGAAAAATGCGTCAAACATAAACCACCGACTTTTGTTTTCTTCAAATTCTCCTTTAATTTTATACTCAGTTTAGTTTCAATCATGAGAGACAGCAGGACTGGCTGGACATATCAATGACAAGTGCCATGGTTTGCCCATGTGCCATGCTCCACCTCTTTTGTATCAGACATGGGAGGTTGATGCTTGCCTCGTCCGACTTGCAAGGAACAAGATCAAACAGTCTGCAGGAAGTGGTTTGGCCAGTTGCGACGCTTGACAGTGTATCCTACAACTGAGGTGTGCTAAGTGTCGCCAATGAAATAGTATCCAAAACTGATAATCAAATCAACAGCTGGCATAAAATTATATCCCTAATTCCATTTTACTTCTTTTTTTTAATTGGTCACTTCTACCTGGTAGGCTTTTTTTTGGACAAATCATGTTTTGAAAGGGCTGTAGTTCCTGTAACTACTTCATTGCCACCATTGGCATGCTAGCCATACTGTCGCTTGAAAACAACCAAGAGAAGTGCAAAATTTAAAATCAAGGCATACCCCACCCCTGCACCCCACCCAAATACCCCCTTTGCACTAGCATGTGAAAGGATTTCTATCAAAATGCAAAGTCCTGAAGTAGATTTCTTACAGGACTGGAAAATGTTCTGTCTGCAGGCATCTATGCATGCATTTTTCAGCCCAGAAAATTTACAGGCTGGGTATGTGAAGGGTTAAAGATCCAAAGGCAGCCCCCCCCCCCCCCCCCCCCCAAAAAAAAGACAACCTAATGCTCTCACACACCCCCCAAAAAAATCTGTAAAAATTAAATAATTTTGCTGGGCAGCACAACTGCTGCAACTAGATTTTCTCGTGAAGAATGGAGCCCCGAATCTGCCGTGGGCAACTTCCCCAAGCGGTACAAGTCCTACAGCATACAAAATCCCTTCTCCACAAGTTGGTCACCCACCTGGGGGTCCAGCAGACGGCTCCATTCAGGCAGGAGGTAGTAACGCAGCCCTGTTGATGCTCCTTCCAGAGTCACCCCGCGAATCAGCAGCACGAACATCAGCACGTAAGGACTGGTAGCCGTGAAATACATAACCTATGAAAAAGAAAAGACGCACATGCTTTATTTCATGTAGTGGCAACCAACACCTGTCTAGAAGCAAACATTTGCCACTGGCAAAGCTTATGACGCCTTTACAATCAATGAAACGGTAAAAGTAACTGTGGTGTCGACGGAAATAAAATTCCCTTCATTCATGGGAGCTATGCTCTTTTTTCTATTTTATTTTTAAGTGCATAATATCTGGTACCAATGGCATGAGATAAAAAAAATTATTCTTTGTACAATCACTTTACAATTTATCCAGATTTAATCAGGAAGGCGGTTAGCAATCATGGAAACAAGTTAACACTTATAGATTAGTTGATCCTACGACACCACAAACATAAAACAGAATAACAGTAAGCATACACAAATTAACAGAAGTAAAATCAGAACACACTAGAAGGGGGGAAACCGCAAGGCCAGAGAAAAATCTGGACACAAAAGAGCAATTGGTGCCCACACGCAGAAAACGTATATCGGCAGCAAAACCTCTTTCGGTTGAGAAGTCAAAACTTGTCAATGCTATCCTACATGTGCCCAAAAAAGAAGGGAAATTTTTGGGGGCAAAACGGGTTGCACCTACATGTATATGCAAAAGGGTTGGGGGGGGGCCCCTGCCGAAAAAAAGAAAATATTTTAAAAAAATACATAATTAAAAAAAGAAAAAAGAAAAAAAGAAGAAAAAAAAGTATTAAAAAAAACACAACAACACCCAAATAACAACCACGCAAGAATTTTGTTTCGTTTCAAACAGGGGGCCGGTGATCACCTTTCCAGAGGACTTAATGCCCTTCCATATGCAGAAATACACGATGATCCATGCGAGTAACAAGCACAGGGCCAGGTCCCACTTGATGGAGCCCGGCTCCCCCACTCCAGAGCTCAAGGCCAGCACCTTGCGCCTGAGGAAATTTAGTTCTAGACTAGAGAGCCAGTCAAGGGTGAAGGTTGGCACGTGGGGGCACCCCAGGTGGCGATGTTTCTGAGCTGCGTGATGCCAGTGTGTGCCTGTGTCTGCTCTGAGTGTGTGCCATGACATACAAAAATGCATGCAAAGACCGAGTGCTATTTAAATGTGATGCCAGAACCGTGCCGACTGCGGCAAAAATAAAACCTCTTCCAGTGGTAAACAGTATACCTGGACTTTTCTCATACGATGAGGAGTTGAGGGTCCTTTGTTCTTTCCTGTCTGGGTGAAAAAAGGGCTTAGACCGTTACTGAGTCAAGGGTTGTATTCAGCAAAACATGTACCATTTCTGAATAAATATATTAAATCTCTCTTTCTGGACAGAAGGGGGGTGAGGGTGGGGGAAGGGGGGGGGGGCAGGAGTGATGTGGTGTACAGGGTAGAAGGAACGGCAGATGGGTTGGAGGTTTGGTTACACAGATTGTACAATAAGCTGCACTTTAAAGTTACAGAAGATACTGAAGCCTATGAAGCAACTCTCCCACAACGTCCCTTACTCTCAAAACATGTACCACAGGCAAGAGAACTTCTTGGTGTGGGGAGGGAGGGAAATAGAAAATCAAAACTGGACCTGGAAGCAAACCATTGCCACAGCTTGAAAACCAGTCATTAGAATTGCAAACCAACAATCTCAGAAAACCGACAGGGCAACTAAGACATTGAAGACATATCAGTTTACAATAATAGGAATAGGGGTACTATCTCCTCAGAACCAATGGAAAATGTCAAGAAACTCTGTCCAACCAACCAGAATAAAGAGAATATAATAATGTCAAACAGACCACCAACAGCCTGGCATCTTTCATGATATATTAACCTGACAAAAACACAACTGTCTCTGAAAATCAGACAGTCACAAAGCAAGAATGAACAACAGACAAAACAAACACACCAACAACAAATTCTACTCTCACCTCTTATTTGTTTCGCACAATTACCTCTGTGATTTTACCTAACATCTGATTTCTAAATTACCGTATATATCTTCCGTACCCCACAGGAGGTGGGCTATGGGACGCCGGCTAGACAAAGACATATAAAGCAAAAAATATGGTTCATATCAATGCATACAGCATCATTAGGAGCGGGTGAAAGTCAAGCATTATAATAAAGAATAGCATTCAGGCAATTAGTATAATTTGCAAAGTACGAAACAGAAAGTAAACTTAAGCTCAGCTGTGACTATCATCGAAGAAACTAAAGTAGGACAAACAAAAATGGTGACACTAACAAGACATCATAAAGGTTGATTTAAATAGAGTAAATGTACAAAAAGATCCATAAAATAAAAATGGGTGTGGATAATCACATATAACGAGTATCTTGCAAAAAGTCCAAACACCATAAAAATGTCACATACCCCAGTAAATAGCAAGCACTTAACTTTTAACACAACGAGTCTGAGTATTTGCAGTGCTGATAATGACTTTTCATAATTCTTTCCCTCAAAAGCTGGGCAGTTACGACAGAAGTATTCTGAACCAAACATTTTCCCAATAATAACAATAATAATAGTAGTAACAATAACGCTGAAAAGATAGACAAATATTGTGGATAATCACACATCTCAGCATATAAAACTGCTAAAACATCTAATCAAGCATATGATCTGCTAATCTCCACATACACTTCAAATATGAGTATGTGTGTGTGTGTGTGTGTGTGTGTGTGTGTGTGTGTGTGTGTGTGTGTGTGTGTGTGTGTGTGTGTGTGTGTGCTCTCTCACACACGCATGCATGTGTCCATGTGGGTGCATGCGCATGCATGTGGGAGGGTGTGTGCATGCGCACGCAAGTGCACATGCACGTGTGCATCCATATGTGTGTCTGGGTAGGTGTTGCCGGTAGAGAAACAACAGCGTGAATTTCTAGAAGACATATAAAGTAATAAACTGACGACACCAGTAACGTCTCAGTACTGCGCAAGAAGAGCAAATGCTCCAATGACTCACACTCCAAACAGGAAACAAAACATAAATGTCTTCAGTTTTTACTGCAATTCTACTGTAACCTTGAAAATGGAAAGGTCATCAAACCTGCTACAGTTGGGTACAGTGGTATACGCAAATATGGTGGTTATGACCATGTAAAATTAGAAAAACCTTGTTTAATTTAAACAGTGTCCTGAGGAGAGAAAGAATACCATTAATGTTTCTGTTGAGTAAGGATATGCACCAGTTATCCCCTTTGACTAACTGCTGAAGTCATAAATAGCGTTATGTGTGCCACATAGTCCATGTACTGTAACAATGAAACAAAGTTTGAACCCTGCTGGATAAGAAAGTGCTGAAAAATACATCTTTCACGTATGGGGCCACCATGACCAGGTCAGGGTCAAAGAAAGTGGTATATACTGGTAAAGTTCAGCTAGTACTACCATCATGCAAAGTTTGACATGTATCACAGCGCAAAGTGGTGGATGTGGACAGCCTCTCACTGGGCATTACATAGAAACACATTTTCCCAAACGCAGGTCAAAAATTAAGAAATGGTGATAAAACTTGTGCTATAGTAACAGTTGGTTTAGCTTTGTGCATTGGCTTATACAAGTTTCTACCTTGAAAATATCAGTCACTGTCATTTTATTCACGTCCAGTCAGGTAAACCAGTCTCATCAGTTATCATTCCCGATGCTGTAGCTAAACTAATGACCAGACAAACACCAACTGTAGATGAAACAAAACAGACAATCAACACAACTCAAGCTGAGAAATTTCAAATAGCTCTACTTAACTCAGCAAAAGTAATCCTGACCTCTTTAATCCAAAAAGGAGCAAGACAGTGACGGAGAGGGAGGGAGAGACACATGCAGAGACAGGAAGAAAGAGACGAAATGAGAAACAGAAACAGACGAAATGAGAAACAGCAACAGATGAAATGAGAAACAGAAACAGACAGAGAGACAGGCACAGTCAACTGAGAGTTGTGGATGTATTGCTTCACATTCACACACATAAAATTCACTTAACCTCTTAATACTTCTATAGCTAATTCCGTCATGTAACTGCCTGCACGGCCCTGAAAGTGTCAAGCACACCCGCTATCCCATCCTCCTCCCTTGCCAAACGTATAACACCAGCTTCAGACACAGGACATACAGACACATACAGAACTCCATTCTTAATGCATATGCTTGCAGTTTTACCGAGCCCTTTTCGGGACTGACAATCTTTCAAATCTTAAAAAGCCCAATTATGGGACGCCTTCGAAATATGCTTAAACAAAGCCATATGCATGTCTACTATATTACTTGCTTGACAGTCACAGCTTAAGAAACATCTCCAAGAGTCAGGACAAGCAAGATCTTACTTGGAGCATGCTGTCAAGTGGTATGTGCATCTGCCAGTTTGGGAGAGTGTGCATGACACACACACACACACATATATATGCGCACAGTAATGGCATATTATGACACCCA
Organism: Alviniconcha marisindica; assembly: GCA_018857735.1. Lineage (NCBI taxonomy): Eukaryota > Metazoa > Mollusca > Gastropoda > Provannidae > Alviniconcha > Alviniconcha marisindica. Next base: position 29,549 of record JABMCL010000855.1, on the reverse strand, counting down.
TTTAAAGAAAGAAAGAAAAATGAAATAACAGTATTTTCCTCTGTGAATTTCTTGTTGTTTTCGGGTTGAAATCACAGACATTTTACGTTTGGGAAGTGCCACCAGACAGAGATTAAAATTTCAGCCAGCAAATCACAGTGGTTATGTCATAACATGTCTTCATTCAACGTGAGAATGAGACAAAAGTCATGATAAACCACTTTGTTCCTGGCTGATGTTTTTCAGTCCCCGTCAAAAGAACATTCTGCTGTCTAACATGGGGTATGCTCATATCAGGCAATGCCACAGATCAAACAACCCACTCCCAAAGAAAATGGCTGCTGCAATCGAAAAAAGCACACCCTTACTTGGCAAGCACGTTCTTATGCGGTGACCACCAGAGCTGTACTCTAATGCTGCCAGTTCTCCATCTACTAAAAGCTTTCCCCCATGGATACAAAACCCACACTGTAGATGCAGCAAGAAACGAACGGGGAGAGTCGGCAGAAGTGTAACACATAACCTCCAGAAATCTAGTGACAGGTATGCTGTAGTCCTTGAGGGAAAAACAGGAGACAGGGAGACATGACATGTTGTGGCCGGGGCCCGACATGCATGTTGACTGCAAATTGACGAGTAGACTTTGTGATTCTTACCTGGAAAACAGAGAATCCTGAAAGAAAGGTGTGTTGATGTGTGTGGTGTGTGTGAGTGCAGGAAAAGAACAGAACAGAAAAAAGAAAAGACAAGCTTGAAAAGAAAGAAATGGGAGAAAGAACGGAATATCCACGTAGGTTTTCTCAGTACCAAGACAAGGAATCTTCCTGGTTTGAAACTCTGTCACTTGTCCCTGCCAGGTTCGATGAAATTTTGTTTCACAACATTGTGTTCATCAACAACAACTAAAAAAAATCTAAACCGGTCCTGTCACTCAATCCTAAACAGGTGGGCATAATTTAATAAGGTTAATAAAGTTACTGTCAAAGCAACTATGAGGAGGGCAGGAAGAATATGGACAAACTAATATCAATACGATTCTTTTCCTGATCAGATTTCCCTCTTAGTTTCAGCTTTCATGACTTGTATCTTCTGAAGTGAAATTCACCGTCAAACCCCCCAGGTCAAAGTGACAGAGCCCCAGCCAAGTCAAAGAGTGTAGTAATCATGGAGAAATGATACCTACTCCCAAAATTCTGTCACAGGATCCATTATGGAGCGTGACATATTTGCGGTGACATTAGCAATGCCACCTATGCCACCTGCTGACAAATTTGCGGCCATCGTCTTGTTCGCATTGGTCCCGTCCGTAGCATTGGTGGCGGAGCGGTCAAAGTTGGTGGTACAGTTGTCGGTGTTCCAGCTATTGCCACAGTGGGACCAGGGAAGTACTGAGTTGAAGGAGGCAAAGACGTAGTACAGCGCCCATGTCAGAATGATGTTGTATTCACAGTTCAGTAAAAAGACGATGATGGTGGTGGCATAGCCTATGCCTGAAAGCAGAGCAAACCACATTCTTGTTTTTCATTAGGATTTAGACCAAAAACATATTTGTCTTCAGCGTTTTTATTTCACATAATATTTTTATTCCACATAACAAGCCTTACCAGACAGCGACCACATTCTTGTTTTTCGTGCAGCAGCCAACAGTCATAAGGATTTAGACCAAAAACATATTTGTCTTCTGCATTTTTATTTCACATAATATTTTTATTCCACATAACGAGCCTTACCAGACAGCGACCACATTCTTGTTTTTCGTGCAGCAGCCAACAGTCATTAGGATTTAGACCAAAAACATATTTGTCTTCTGCGTTTTTATTTCACATAATATTTTTATTCCACATAACGAGCCTTACCAGACATCGACCACATTCTTGTTTTTCATGCAGCAGCCAACAGTCATTAGGATTTAGACCAAAAACATATTTGTCTTCTGCGTTTTTATTTCACATAATATTTTTATTCCACATAACGAGCCTTATCAGACAGTGACCACATACTTGTTTTTCGTGCAGCAGCCAACAGTCATTAGGATTTAGGCTAAAATAATCCTTTGTCTTTTGTTTTTTGTTTTTATTTCATGTAATGTTTTTATTCCACATGTGAGCAAGTGCTCTTTGTACGTTTTTACAATAATCCCGCCCCGGTTAACAGATCCATGCAATTTCATTACTGTACTGTTAGTAACCCGGGAACCGGAGCAGACGACGCTTTTGTTTTGAAGCGCGGCGTGTAGCATAACGCCACATGGCCTTCTTCACACAGCCGACGGCGATAGCCGCTGGTGCACGCCAGTTTCAAATCTGTTTTCTCCCTTAATGTGTTGACCGCTTGTTTGTTTACCTACTCTTTGTTTACCTAGTCCTTTTTATGCACCAAGCCGAGTGTAATATATTTTGGCATCTTAGAATGTTTATCCAACGTTTATTTAGACACAAGATCGAGCTTAATCAGTAGCAGATGCCTCGCTAAGTCTATTCTTTTTATACTGCCGTCGTCTGCATGGTGCGTTCTCTGTTAGTGGGCCTACTAGTGAACAGTAGTGAATCACTGTTTTGACTCGATTAAAGTAATTCTGTGTCGATCAATGCTTTGTCGTATAGTATTTTGCTTAGCTGACTTCATGTTCAGTGTTTATTTTGGGTTGAAATTTACTTATTAAGTATTGTGTACTGTAGAAGCTAAGTTGTATTCATAGACTACTTGACATCACTTTATCAGCGATGCTGCGACTAGATAACGCGCCCCAGGAGAAAGTTCGCACCGATTGTTTTAGTGCTAGTCTTTGAGTGTGTCTTGCTTCTCTTACAGAGCGTTGTATTGTAATTGTTATGTACCATTTTAACCGTGGGAGCATGCGCTTTATTCTGATATAAGTTTTAGTAACATTAATATTTTGTACATTGTGTTAGTTGTGATTTAGTTGCACGAATCTGTTTATAGACAGGTGCAAGCCACGCTTCCCACTCTTGTTGTTAATAAAATAAGTCATGTGTGTACAGTTTGTTTATACGGTTTAAAAGATTGTAACTGTAGCTTTTATTTGATGTTTTTCATGATTTAATTAGTGTAGTCATTGTTGAGGAAACTGTATTTGTGCGGGCCAAGGAAACACAACTGTCAGCCATTTTGTGGTCCAGCGGGCCGATTTCATTGTGGCGATAGCGTGTGTTCCTTGCGGCCCGCGCTGTTCTCTTGTCTATGAGTGCGAGTGAGGATCTTGGGTGTGCTGAAAATTGTCTGCTGCTGTACAATAAAACCCTTGCCGTCGTTCCGCCTGCTATGGTCTCCATTTTGACCGACTCCGCTGCCAGGGTCACTGTCCTTCTACGCTCCACCGCTCCATTACACACATAATGAGCCTTTCCACACAGCGACTGCTATAGCCTCAGTACTAATGCAGTGAATGCAATCCCACAACTTTTAAAACCTTATTTTGGGCACACACACACAAAAAGCTTCTTGGTGTGCAAAAGTCTGACATTATTCTTTCTTTTGGTGACTATTCCACCACTCTGATAGTGATACTAGACCAGCTAGTAACTATGGTTCTATTCAAATCAAAAACAAAATCTGAAAAATACAATCCTAAAGAATCAGCTGAATCAGTTGGGTAATAAAAGTAATGCAACTTAGAAGTCGCTGATTTACGTTGAATTATATGAATACTTGTTGAGCGCCTCATCTCATGATTCTTTTAAAGAGAAATCATCAGCCAGGTGACAAGATCAATTGAGCTCCCCTGGACCTTCTCTGGAGAGAAAAAACACACAACTCTGCCAATACCTGACACTTGACCTTTGGACATAAGTAAGTAAGAAAACATGGTGCTTAATGTCCACAGAAACCACAAGGCTTATTAGGGACGGGGAGATGGGGAGGAAGGGGGTATGGAGGGGGGGGGGGACGGGGAAGAGGGAGATTACATTATAGCTACACTGTCACCACCAGAATGACTCCTGCATTAAGATGGGCAGCGATAAGAGCCATTTTAACGTTTCATTAATTGTGATGGACAAAGTCACAAACAAGACAGTGTCCACAGACCATAATTATTTAAGAGAAAGGAGAGCTGAAGCAGATTCGAACCGAGACCCTTCTGCTTACCAGCCTAACGCCTCACCACTAGGCCAAACCACCTCACAGACCTCCAGATGGACAACTGCAGCCCCTGTTCTATGCAGCCCGAGTAGGGGGTGAAAAAAAAACAGAAGCCCACAGCCACAAACTTACTCTACTACCTTCCTCTTCTCACAGTATTTTCATCCCAACTAATATCAGTACCCAGTTTCTGCTGCAGTCATCGTGTGTATGTGTGTGTGTGTGTGTGTGTGTGTGTGTGTGTGTGTGTGTGTGTGTGTGTGTGTGTGTGTTTGTTTGTTTTTCTGTATAATACTTTATGTAAAGTTTTGGGTAGGACTGTGCTCTACATGTGTATAGAATATCATATTTAGGTTAATATGTATCAAGTGAGCACTCAGGGTGTTGATGAGCACATGATAAATGTACATTATTATTACAGGGTGTCCTGGTCTGCAGAATTCCTGTGATCTTTTCTTCTTTTTGTTTGTTTGTTTTTGTTTTGTTTTGTTTTTCTAAACCAACAAAGCAGGCTTGTATTTGGCAAGGATCAACAGAGAACCGAATGGTACCTTCCATCTGACAGTACCAGCCAACAAAACTGCACCCATGTTCATTTGTTTACTGCCAAAAGTAGGTCAAGCAAATTACCAGCTTTCACAATCAGTGTGCTTCATGCACTGGTAATTTGCACAGGTTGTAATTTTCACACTGACTGGAGAATCTGCTTCAGTGAGCGGGCATACCTTGAAAAAGGGGCGCAATCTTCCACGGCCCGATGCCACCCTCCGACATGAACTGGCCAAGCGTGACCTCCAGGAAGAACATGGGCACACCACCAAGGACCACGGCAACCATGTAAGGAATCAGAAATGCTCCTGAAACAAAGAATGCGCACATCAGAAAGAGCAGCCTACCTCACTTACCTGATGTTTAACAGGGGTGGGAGGGGGGTGGGGGTGGGGGAGGAGGGCAAATGCAAGGTGTACATTCTCCTCTAATTCAAAATACATGCCTGTTATCCTGGAACTCTACCACACACTGCCACCTCCACCCCCCTCCCACCCCCCCTCCCCATATATCTGTCCATCTATCTGCCACTCCCTACCATCAAACTAACAGTATGTCCTTCTACAGACTTCTGCCACCCCCTACCATCCCTTCCACAGACTTCTGCCACCCCCTACCATCAAATTAACAGTATGTCCTTCTACAGACTTCTGCCACTCCCTACCATCCATTCCACAGACTTCTGCCACCCCCTACCATCCCTTCCACAGACTTCTGCCACTCCCTACGATCAAATTAACAGTATGTCCTTCTACAGACTTCTGCCACTCCCTACCGTCCCTTCCACAGACTTCTGCCACCCCCTACCGTCAAATTAACAGTATGTCCTTCTACAGACTTCTGCCACTCCCTACCATCAAATTAACAGTATGTCCTTCTACAGACTTCTGCCACTCCCTACCGTCCCTTCCACAGACTTCTGCCACCCCCTACCGTCAAATTAACAGTATGTCCTTCTACATACTTCTGCCACTCCCTACCATCCCTTCCACAGACTTCTGCCACTCCTTACCATCAAATTAACAGTATGTCCTTCTACAGACTTCTGCCACTCCCTACCATCCCTTCCACAGACTTCTGCCACTCCCTACCATCAAATTAACAGGATGTCCTTCTGCAGACTTCTGCCACTCCCTACCGTCCCTTCCACAAACTGTCTGCCACTCCCTACCATCAAATTAACAGTATGTCCTTCTACAGACTTCTGCCACTCCCTACCATCAAATTAACATTCTATCTATCTACAGACCTCTGCCACCCCTCTACCATAACAGTTTATCCATCTACTCTTCCTTCCCCCCCCCCCCCCTCCCACCCCCCCCCCCCCCCCCCCAACACACACACACACACACACACACTACAAATCAACATTTTGTCCATCTACGGGCCCAAAACTTCTGCAAAACTTCTGCACGCAAATGCCGGTCCGCCTACCAGCACATTTTGCCCTTTACTTGCTCGTCACGTGCGCGTTTGTGTGTGTGTGTGTGTGTGTGTGTGTGTGTGTGTGTGTGTGTGTGTGTGTGTGTGTGTGTACGTGCGAGCGTGTGTGTGTGTGTGTGTGTGTGCGTGTGCGTACGTGTGTGCGTGCATGTGTGTGTACGTGCGTGCGAGAGCGCTGCTGTGCCATTGATGATAGATGGTGATGATGCCAGCTACCCAAAAAACCCAGCGCTAAGCCGCAGCACGGACCCTCTCGGCATCGGTACCCATCAGTCTTGGCAGCTCAAGCTACTTACTCCTGAATCAGCGCCGGTGGACGTCAGCCACTGATGTTGCACTGCCGGTTTTGCTTTGGGGTTTTGCACGTCTGACGGAGTCTCTCTGGTGTACGTGGGCACATGCGTAACTATATGCTCTGCATGATGTATAGATATGCTGGTTCGGTATCGCGAATGACACGACTGAGGCATTTTATTGTCCATGGATAAACCAACAAGCATGGAGATTTGCCGTTTGACTGCATGCAGGAACTAGAGAGAGAGAGAGAGAGAGAGATCCCTCCATAAATCCGCACACATCTATCCACGAAACACATCCACATCTCTCCGATACATTCTCGTAAGAGCATTTAAGATGTAAAATCAATACAAGAGCCAAACATAAATCTTTCCCTCAACCCCCCGGGAGTACACACACACGCACGCACGCACACACACACACACACACACACACACACACACACACACACACACACACACACACACACACACACACACACACCACATTTGAGAGCTGTTGTTCATCAGTCAATGCCAACACCGGCTTTAGGACACTGAAGAATCGCACTGCACTGCAGTGAGGAAAAGCGGAAGGATATATTTCATTCACAACTGAGACGGCAGCGATGCTTATCCATCTGCTAAAAATCAGTTTATAAAAAATAAATCCTAAGTGAAGCAAAATCACAAACAAATGCCATTGGACAATAAAACCGTGGGGCTGCCGAAGCGTGGTGGCCTATGGACCGTGTTAACGCATGTTTTACGCGTATATCATGAAGCTTGTAAGCTGTTCACGACTTCTTCACGCAGCTTTGAATGTTAGGGGCGTTTGCGTGTGTGTGTGTGTGTGTGTGTGTGTGTGTGTGTGTGTGTGTGTGTGTGTGTGTGTGTGTGTGTGTGTTTTTTGTGTGTGTGTGTGTGTGTGTGTGTGTGTGTGTGTGTGGTGTGCGTGTGCGTGTGCGTGTGTGTGTGCTGTTGTTGTTGTCGTTATTGTTGTTGTTTGTTTTTTAGCTCGCCCTGATAGAACCGTACTGGTTCACTGAGCGTGAAACACCAAGTTACTTACTTGTGTTTTTTTTGGTACTTCTTTGCCCCTTGCGGGAAATTAGGCTCGTCTTACCTGGGTAAGGCACAGCAGCCGCATGAGCGCGCTGCCCATTGCTATCAGTGTGTGTACTATTTTCCTGTATTTGTGTGTGTAAAAACAGTGGTACGGCTGCCAGTGTTTGAGATTTTTAACGTGCGCATAGATGTTCAAGCATGCGATTGTACACGGGGACTGTACGGACACCGTAAGAGAGTCTGCACTGGAAGCTGACTCTGGGAGAACCCCCCCCCCCCCCCACCCCATCCCCACCCCCATGCGCCCCTCGTGTTTTACAGATGTAAAACATTAGCAAGCAGACTACGCATGCATATGTGCTGCATATTACATATATCTATGTACAACTTTCGTCCTGATGGTGACCCTAAGCAGCTGACGGAACATTAAAATCCCGGAACTCACTACGACTACTAATGTTATGTTCTATTATTTCTCCTGTGGGTGATACAGTACAAACTGAATATCAGCATGAGAATGTAACACACAGAGAGAGAGACAGACAGACAGACAGAGAGAGGGAGAGAGAGACAGACAGACAGAGAGAGACACACAGAGACAGAGAGAGACACAGAGCGAGACAGACAGACAGACAGACAGAGACAGAGAGACAGCGACAGAGAGACAGATAGACAGACCGACGGACAAACAGACTATACGAGCGTCAGCAAAATGGGCATTGCGCCAGGCACGATCTAATCCAACGGTGCTAGAATGTTGCGCATACTGAGACAGGATAGTCGCAAGAAATTTCTTCTTCTTCTTCTCACAATGATAAAACAAACAAGCAACCCAACGACTATCTGTTGCTAGGCAGCGGCCTCAAGCAGCCCGAGATAGATGGGCGGTTCACGGAGAAGGGTCTCTCTAGTCTGGATCATCGATCTCGTAGTCGGCCTCGTCCTTTGGAATGCTAGCGTACACACGAACGGCTCTGCGGCTCTGGTTTCTAGGCCGGCGGAGTTTGGCGGGCACTGCTCTGGGTGACTTACACTCACTTACAGCTCCATCGAGTCTACGTGCGCGGGCGCACGCACACGCATACACACAAACAGGCAAGCACGCGCGCACGCACACACGCATGCATGCACGCACGCACGCACGCGTACACACACACTCACGCACGCACGCACGCACACACACACACACACACACACACACACACACACACACCACACACACACACACACACAGTAGGCACATGCACTCACACTCGCACACACACACACACACACACACACACACACACACACACACACACACACACACACACACACACACACGTGCACGCACGCACGCATACACACACACGCGCGCGCGCGCGCATGCACACACACACACACGCCCACGTGCACGCGCGCGCACACCCACCCAAACACACACCCTTCCTTCTCTCTGGTCTGGACCTATTGATTTGCACCAAAGAGCTACTGGACAATTAATCACGCCCTTATCCGATCGAACGTCTCCTCGCCCAGCCACCAGTCTTTGAAGGCACGTACGCCCCGTCCGCGGCACTGGCTCCGGCTCTTCAGAGTGATACGTACTTACCAAACACATTGATCACAGCTGTCTGGGCGTCTTTCTAGCTCAGTGCTTGGGCTGCAGTCCCCGCAAATCCCCGCCCCCCCCCCCCCCCCCCCCCCCCCCCCCCACACACACACACACACACCACCCACACACCTCCTCTTCTCTCTCTCTCTCCTTTTCCCTCTCTCTCTCTCACACACACACACACACACACACACACACACACATCACACTCTCTCTCTCTCTCTCTCTCTCTCTCTCTCTCTCTCTCTCTCTCTCTCTCACACACACACAACACCACACACACACACACAACTCTCTCTCTCTCTCCTCTCTCCACCCACACACACACACACACACACACACCTCTCTCTCTCTCTCTCTCTCTCTCTCTCTCCCTCACACACCTCTCTCTCACCACACACACACACACACACACACACACACACACACACACACCACACACACACACACACACACACACACACACACACACACACACACACACACTCCTCCTCCTCCGACAATGTTTACTGTTCGGTCGCAAGGGAGGCTGGAAAGACC
>JABMCL010000855.1:12500-15000 GCA_018857735.1 Alviniconcha marisindica | reverse complement strand
TTTCATGAGCACGTAGACTGGGTGTGCCCAATAATTGGCGTAATCAATGCCAGTACGTTCACATGCGCAACCTCACTGTAATGTCTTCGGGGATATATATATATATATATATATATATATATATATATATATATATATATATACAGGATCTGATGAATGGCTCGGTGCGGGGCTTGCTTACGAGAGTGAGAGCGCGTTTCCACACAACTGCTTCTTTGTTGTTATTGTTGTTGTTGTTGTTTGTTGTTGTTGTTGTTGTTGTTTGTTTACTGTAAAAAAAATCTGAAACAGAATGACTGCTAGCGTTCTAAAAGAAGATCCAAACGTTGGCTTAAACCAAATTTATTTCTCATATAACAATACATTAACAACAGCCAAACGGGAGGGGAACTATCGGGACGCAGAAATCACGAGATTTATTCATGCATCGTAATCATAAGCTCAACAACCAAGTACAGGAAACACAACAGCATGTATGCATTGCCTACTGCCAATAACTGATCTCTTTCTGATTTGACTTTCCAGGTCATTTCAACTTCATTTCGGTTGATACTCAGTCTACTTTTTCCATGCGCTGGGTACGCTAACGCACGTTCCCGTGTGGATCCGCTGAACAAAACAAGGTCGCGGACCTGTTCGTCACATGAGATTGACGCAGTTCGGCCTGCGCAAAGAACCCGCGAAATACAAACGGTGTTTCAGAACTGTGTATTGACTCCTGACCCTGTCTGTTCGTTCTCGTGGCCGGACCCTGTGCGGTTGACAGGACGTTAAATTCCACTCACTAACTGACGTGTATTCATAAAATCCGTTCGTGCCTGCACTGGAGTCCGAGAGACGAATCTCCGGCAAAGCGACGGTCAAACTACCACAGGAAATCCGCTTACTCTAAACCCGCCACCGACACTCATCCTGCCTAAAAACAGCCCTCGTCGATGCCTCCAGGCTCTCAGCGATCTCGGCGCCAAGCCCAGGAAAAGGGTATAGCCTACTAAATACTCAGACAATTTGCGGCTAAATGCTCGCCGCTCTGGCAGCAAAAATATCCCGAGGGCTGGTAGAAAGCTCGGCCCTGGCAACTCCTCCACGTACGACACAGGTAGGTTGGTACAGGCTGTAGACACTGTAAGCTAGCTCCCACGACGCTCGAAGCAAGCGCCAACCCGCGGCGACTTTCATAACCGAATTTCTCGTAGGTCAGGAGAAGGTCGAACAGCCACAGCTATGGCCCAGATCACTGGCCCAGGTCCTGGTGAAACCTAAACCTTCTTCATAAGCTGTTTCGCCGCAGGTGTCGGCCATGGCACAGGTTGTGTTGGCAAACGGCTGCATGTACATTGCGCGACTGTGATAACGTCGTTCTCACCTCGCACGTACATGACGACCAACGTCGCTCTCACGCAGCATGTACATGACGCCACTGTCACAACGTCGCTCTCACGCAGCATGTACATGACGCTATTTTGTTCTCACGCAGCATGTACATGACGCTATGTTGTTCTCACGCAGCATGTACATGACGCCACTGTCACAACGTCGTTCTCATGCTGCATGCACATGACGCCACTGTCACAACGTCGTTCTCACACAGCATGTACATGACGCCACTGTCACAACGTCGCTCTCACGCAGCATGTACATGACGCCACTGTCACAACGTCGCTCTCACGCAGCATGTACATGACGCCACTGTCACAGCGTCTTCTCATGCAGCATGTACATGACGCCACTGTCACAATGTCGTTCTCACGCTACATGTACATGACGCCACTGTCACAACGTCGTTCTCATGCTGCATGTACATGACGCCACTGTCACAACGTCGTTCTCACGCAGCATGTACATGACGCCTCTGTCACAACGTCGTTCTCATGCTGCATGTATATGACGCCACTGTCACAACGTCGTTCTCATGCTGCATGTACATGACGCCACTGTCACAACGTCGTTCTCACGCAGCATGTACATGACGCCTCTGTCACAACGTCGTTCTCATGCTGCATGTACATGACGCCACTGTCACAACGTCGTTCTCACGCAGCATGTACATGACGCCTCTGTCACAACGTCGTTCTCACGCTGCATGTATATGACGCCACTGTCACAACGTCGTTCTCATGCTGCATGTACATGACGCCACTGTCACAACGTCGTTCTCATGCTGCATGTACATGACGCCACTGTCACAACGTCGTTCTCATGCTGCATGTACATGACGCTGTTCTGACAACGTCGCTCTCACGCTGCATGTACATGACGCTACTGTAACAACGTCGCTCTGGTATATGCATGTCATGACGCTACTGTCACAACGTCGCTCTCACGCTGTATATACATGACGCTACTGTGACGACATGCTGAAAATCCAACGCTTTCTCTTGCTTTGGACCCCACATTTGGAATTCACTCCAACAAGACCTTAGACACTGCACAACCCTGTCATCTTTTAAAGCCAAACTGAAAACCACTATCAGCTCACAGTATTTCCGCCCCAGCTAAT
>JABMCL010000574.1:422500-427884 GCA_018857735.1 Alviniconcha marisindica | reverse complement strand
AGAAAGAAAAGTAAGAAGAGGAGAGAGGAAGAGAAAGAAAAAAAAAAAAAGAGAGAGAGAGAGAGAGAGAGAGAGAGAGAGAGAGAGAGAGAGAGAAGGAAGAAAAAGGGACAGACAGAAGAAAAAGGGGAAGAGAAAGAGAGAGGGGAGAGAGAGAGAGAAGAAGAGAGAGGGGGAAAGAAGAAGAGAGGGGGGGGAGAGGAGAGAGAGAGAGAGAGAGAGAGAGAGAGAAGAGAGAGAGAGAGAGAGAGAGAGAGAGAGAGAGAGAGAGAGGGAAATCGTCCCCTTTTTAAAATTTCCCATTAAAAATCACTTTTAAATCTGATTTCAATCGTGTTCTTTTGCGTGTGTAAGAGAATTATGGTTTGAAATGAAATCCACCAGGCTGTCTTTCATTTTTCCCCCTGGCCCATGGAGAGAGCATACAAAAGGTCTGGTGGTATTTTCGCCGTACGTTGCGTCACAGCGCGACATGGGAAGGCTTTCAGTTGAACAAAAAAGCAGTTAATCTAGGACACTCAAAACCCCGAGCGAAGAAACCTGAGCAGGTGCATCTAAAGGAAGCCCCATTGAAATTCTATACAACCGTAAGCGTCCTATTTGGACACCTCTTTGTGAATACAAAAAGAAAGGAGATGAAAAAGAAATGTTTAAGAATATTAACGGGAGGGGGGGGGGGGGGGTAGAAAAAGAAAAAAAAAAAATGGAGAGAAAAAAAAGGAGGGGCTGGGGCAGGATGAGCTTAAAGTGAGAGAAAAGAAATTAATCAAATGAAGTATAGCTTGATTTTTTTAATTTATTTTTTTGGTTGTTCTTCTTGTCCCTTCTCCGCGTCCGACATTTTTTTCTTCTTCTCACATCCTCCTTTTTCTTCTTCTTCTTCTTCTCTGTCCTCTTCTTCTTTGTCGCCGTCGTCAGAATTGTAGTCGTCATCGATCGCTCAAAAAATTTTTTGGATCCCCCCCCCCCAAGACACACACACACACCTTTTGGGTTTTTTGGTTTTTGGGCAGGTTTTTAAAAACTGAAAGGGGGCGGAGGGGGGAGGGGAGGGGAGGAGTATTTTATGCCTGTTCACATAAATACAACAGTGAGTTAATCACCAAATTTTGGAGATTTTTTTTTTTAAACCGATGGAGTAAGCCTCAAAGTTTGGAGGAACGTGAAGTAAAAGAAGACGATAAAGTCAGCATCGGGTCTGGTAGGAAAGTGAAGTAAAAGAAGAGGACGAAGTAAGCGTTAAAAGGAATGTGAAGTAAATGTAGACGTCTAGTAAGCATTAATAGGTAAGTGTAGTAAATGAAGACGGTGGAGTAAGCACAAAGAGGAAAATTAAGTAAAAGAAATCGATAAAGTAAGCATCAGGTTTTGGAGAAATGTTAACTAAAAAAAGAACTGTGGAGTAAACACTAAGAGGAAATAGTGAAGTAAAACGAAGACGGTGGAGTAAACACTAAGAGGAAATAGTGAAGTAAAAGAAGACGGTGGAGCAAACACTAAGAGGAAAGTGAAGTAAACGAAGACGGTGGAGTAAACACTAACAGGAAAGTGAAGAAGAGGAAGGCTAAAGTGAATTTAAAGTAAACGCTAAGAGAAAAGTGAAGTAAAAGAAGACGGTGGAGCAAACACTAAGAGAAAAGTGAAGTAAAAGAAGACGGTGGAGCAAACACTAAGAGAAAAGTGAAGTAAAAGGAGACGGTGGAGCAAACACTAAGAGGAAAGTGAAGTAAAAGAAAAAACCGGGTGAAGTAAACAAAGGGGAAAAAGTGAAGTCAAAAAAACGGAGAAAGTAAAACAAAAAAAAAAACACATATTTTTGGAAGAAAGCAAAATATATTTATTTTAAAATGAACACACACACCCCACACACACACACACACACACACTCCACACAACACACACACACCACACCCCCCCACGCACCCCGCACCACCACACACACCGAACAACACACACACACACACACACACCACACACACACAAAAAAACACACACACACACACACACACGAGACAATCAGTATCCAATTTTGGAGGAAAGTGAAAATTTCATAACAAATTTGAATGAAAATGAACGAAAAGAAGACGGCGGATTAAGCATCACGTTTTGGAAGGAAGTGAAGAAACAAAGCAAAACAAAACCAACCAACCAACCAACCAACCAACAACAACAACAACAAAAGAAAGAAATAGGCGCGAAGTTTAACATCGCCTGTCAATGCACACGAGGATCAGCACACTATCGCCCCGACCCCAACCCCTCCCCTACCTCCCAAACTACTCATTCAGGCTAAGCAAGCGATACTTGCCGACGAATTTAAAGGCGCGAGAATCACAACGGAATGCTAGTCATAAAGTTATGATAGTAACCTTTGCGTGCACATAGACTGGAGATGCGTGGTATACATAACAATGCTTATACACGGGACTAATACTTTCCGCGGAAAATTGCTAGTAAAAATAATCTGTGGCGTGCTTTTCTGTTCCACGTTGACAAACATAAAGCATGTCACGGGATTCTACTCGCCCCCCGCCCCCCCCCCCCCCCCCCCCCCCCCCCCCCATCTACGCCCCCTCCTTCCTCCTACACACATCATTCCATGCATCAAGCCCAAGCGAAACTGTCCACCTGATAACGCACGCACAATTCGACTGATTTCGTGTCACGTGACTGCACGTGCCGCACGTCATCCGGTTACGCAGAGTGCCGCCCCTTGTAGCCCCGTGACACGCGGGGCCCTGCGCGTGCAGTGCACGTGCGTCCTGCCAACACGGAAGTGGGCCTCTCCACGGGTCATTGGACACGAACGGATGTCGAGTAACTGAGTCGATGGGGGATGGCACACTGAGCTAATGTTGTTGCCGCCAGGTCATGACAGCCAGGTTGCCACTTAGTGATAACAGCGGGGTTGCCGCTAAGTCATGGCAGCGAGGTTGCCACTAAATCATGACAGGTTTCCGCTAAGTCATTCCAGGCTTCCGCTAAGTCATGACAGGTTGCCGCTAAGTCATGCCAGGCTGCCGCTAAGTCATGACAGGCTGCCGCTAAGTCATGGCAGCGAGGTTGCCGCTAAGTGATGACAGCGTGGTTGCAACTAAGTCATGACAGGTTGCCGCTAAGTCACGACAGGCTGCCGCTAAGTCATGGCAGCGAGGTTGCCGCTAAGATATGACAGCGAGGTTGCCGCTAAGTGATGACAGCGTGGTTGCAACTAAGTCATGACAGGTTGCCGCTAAGTCACGACAGGCTGCCGCTAAGTCATGGCAGCGAGGTTGCCGCTAGGTCATGACAGCGAGGTTTCCGCTAAGTGATGACAGCGAGGTTGCCACTTAGCGATGACAGCCAGGGTGCCGCTTAGTGATGACAGCCAGGTTTCCGCTAAGTGATGACAGCGGGTTGCCGCTAAGTGATGACAGGCTGCCGCTAAGTGATGACAGCGGGGTTGCCACTAAGTGATGACAGCGAGGTTGCCACTAAGTCATGACAGCGAGGTTGCCACTTAGTGATGACATCGGGGTTGCCACTAAGTCATGACAGCGAGGTTGTCATTTAGTGATCACAGCGAGGTTGCCGCTAAGTCATGACAGGTTGCCGCTAAGTGATGACAGCGAGGTTGTCACTAAGTGATGACAGCGAGGTTGCCGCTAAGTCATGACAGGTTGCCGATAAGTGATGACATGCTGCCGCTAAGTGATGACAGCGAGATTGCCGCTAAGTGATGACAGCGAGGTTGCCACTAAGTGATGACAGGCTGCCGCTAAGTCATGACAGCGAGGTTGCCGCTAAGTCGTGGCAGGCTGCCGCTAAGTCATGACAGGCTGTCGCTAAGTCATGACAGGCTACCGCTTAGTGATGACGGCGAAGTTGCCGCTAAGTGATGACAGCGAGGTTGCCACTTAGTGATGACAGCGGGGTTGCCGCTAAGTCATGACAGCGAGGTTGCCACTAAGTCATGACAGGCTGTCGCTAAGTGATGACAGCGAGGTTGCCGCTAAATGATGACAGCGAGGTTGCCGCTAAGTGATGACAGCAAGGATGAAACCAGATTGTGGTTCAAGCCAGTAGCTGGTGTATACACATGACTGTGTAATTAGCTTATTTTTGATCAGATAATCGTTCTTGGCTGTGGGTCTACACCTTTGTGGTTGTTACTGTATTATTTGAACAGTATTGCGGTCCTCTCATCCCCGTTATATTCCTTCTGTGTGCCTGTGTATGTGTGTGCGTGTGTGCGTGCGTGGGTGCGTGCGTGTGTGTGTGTGTGTGTGTGTGTGTGTGTGTGTGTGTGTGCGTGCGTGCGTGCGTGCGTGCGTGCGTGCGTGCGTGCGTGCGTGTGTGTGTGTGTGTGTTGGTGTAGTGGGCAAGGATTATAATATTTTTTTTTTATATGCTATTTTTGAGGTTTTATGCATACATTTTGTTGATCGTGTAAAGCGCGATATGCTTACCCATGTCGTTGAGATACCGCGCTTTGGAAATGACAGCTATTATTATTGTTGAATCAACACACAAGGGAGTTAGTTAGCGCTCGAAATACGTAGCACAAATACAACAACAAAGACCTAAGTAACTCTCACCTGGCATGCATGTAAATACAAGGTACATAAACTCCACCAGAAATACATCCTCAATTTTTTTTAAATATTATTATTGTTAACATTGTCTTACTTTATTTGGATTTGATGTACTTTTTCTTTTTCTCCTTTCTCTTCTAGCGATTGCTTTCTTTTCGTTCGTTTCATTTTGTTTGACTTTATTATTATTATTGCTAGGTTACAGTTCAGTTCTGTTTTCCCGTGTTTCTCTAGAGGCCTATCTCAAAGATCTCACTTTTCGTTTTGTCCATCCGGATTAATACACACAAATGAGGCAAGGAGTTTCGATGACAACTGTAAACAAGTGCGTCGGCGTACCTTCAAGAAAAAGTGCGATCATTCAAAAAGTACACGAATAATTATTTGACAAAGTATGCTGACTGCGAACCTAAGAATATGAAACAGAACAGCAGGCTATCTGCTTGTAAAAGGTGTTAGGGAAGATTGAATCGCATTGAATTCTGTTGTGAACTAATCTGCTTTCCATTCAAAATTGCTCATTTCACTCTTCTCTTCGCACTGTTTGAACTGAACAGCTTTGGGTATTGTTAGACCGGCCTTTTTTCTCCTCCCCCAAACCACCTGTCTAAACTCTGTGAGCGCGAACGGAGAGAAAACGGTTTCCATAGTGATACGCTGAGTGACTCGGAGGGAGTGATCTTAGGGCAGATGCGAGTTGATGATTTTACCATTGACGGGGAAAATAACCAGTTTTATTCGCAGTTTCTCTCCCTCGCATAATTTCCAGGGTATTAACTCATCATTGAGCCCCACCCGGCTTTGTGGTGA
>JABMCL010000574.1:410000-412500 GCA_018857735.1 Alviniconcha marisindica | reverse complement strand
TGTCGCCTTCCCTATTACTGTCTTTGGCACACTCGCACACACACACACACACACACACACACACACACACACACACACACACACACACACACACCACACACACAGAGAGAGAGAGAGAGAGAGAGAGAGAGAGAGAGAGAGAGAGAGACACACACACACACACACACACACACACACACACACACACACACACACACACACACACACACACACAGATAGACAGACAGAGACAGACTGAGAGTGACTGAGGTGGTGAGATCTATTCAAATCATAGGGCTGTGGCCTGACATCATCCTTCCTTATTACTCTCTCCTTGGTACAGACCGTCTGGGTTTTGTGTGTGTAGTGTTGGCTGTTGTTGTTGGGGTTTGTTTTTCTGGCACGGGGCAGGGGACAAAGTTCCTCATCCAGCTCCGCTCTCAGGCACCGGTATCAACCCCCCCTCCCCCCCCCCCCCCCCCCCCCCCCCCCCCCGCCCCTCCCTTTTTCTAGTTTCCACGAGTGACAGGATCTTGCACGCTTCAGTGATCACAGGAAGCGAGAGAGGTAGGGCAAAAAGCCGAAAAGCGAGGGCCCGGGCAGAGAGAGGGACGGACCTCGCTGAGGCCACACACGCTCCACGCGCCGAAGCACTAACAGAAAAGCCCCTAGTCCCCGTCCCTTCAAAAAACGTTATCTGGCCAGGAACAAAAGCTTTCCGCCTCCGTAACGCTACCGGAGAGTCCGGCAAAAAGGGGACGCTACTCTCCGAGGTGACAGAAGGCGCGGGATGGCGGGGCGCGCGCCGATCTCCGTGGTGGCCGTGTTTCAGAACTGGCGACCGACTGTTGGAGTCAAAGGCCATCCAGTGCAATTTGCAGCGAGGCTCTGGAATTATTGCGCAGCGCAGGAAAACTGTAATCGGGGGAATATTTGGATCGATAGGCCTCTGAATGATGAGAGAGGAGAGGAGGGAGGGAAGGAGGGGTCGGAAACGAAGGAGAAGGAAGGAGGGGGGGGGGGGGGGGAGGGTAGTGAGGGGGAGTTGATGAAATAAGAAAAAGAAGGGAATCGAAGGAAGGGTGGGGGGGGGGGGGGAGGGGGGGGGGGGGGGAGGGGAAGAAGGGGGTAAAAAAAAAAAGGGGAAGAGGGGTGGAATGAAAAAAAAAATTGAAGAAAAAAAAAAATTGCCGTCGCTCTTCTTCGGCCCAGCGTGAATAGGATGACGTCACGAGGCAATGATGTCAGAAAAACCGCTATTGATTCGCGGCACGTCTCTGGGGCTCTCCGCGACCCAGGGGAAACGGCCCGCCTCGACCCCCGGGGTGCCACAGCGCAGTCCTCTTTTCAGCCCACGGGGAGAAGTTCTGTTCACCACTCGCCCAGCCCCGCAACGATTTCTATTCTCCCTGCTTTTTGTCGTTTTGTGAAAAGATCGATCTCCTCTCGAGAGGCCGGGATCAAATTTGGACGACAGCAGCGCTCAGCTGGCGAAGAAAGCGCCGTGACATTGAGCCGGGCAAATGGCGGGATTTGTTTTCCCCGCCACGCTTATTGTTGTTTGCTCGGCCCGATTGAAACGTCATCGGACTCCCAGCTCCCTCCGTGCCCTCCGAACGTGACTTCGGACCTGCAAGCACCGCCCGCCATACAAACCGCTCCAAATACTAAATCATTAACGTCTAACCTCGCTTGAAACTAGAAGAAAAAGAAGAAGAAGAAGAGGAGAGAGAGAGAGAGAGAGAGAGAGAGAGAGAGAGAGAGAGAGAGAGAGAGAGAGAGAGAGAGAGAGAGAACTTTATTTTTCAAGGATTGTAGTTCGGGTTTAGTCGAAACCTAACAACTTGTCCTTGCTAAGTTACCACAGAGAGAGAGAGAGAGAGAGAGAGAGAGAGAGAGAGAGAGAGAGAGAGAGAGAGAGAGAGAGAGAGAGAGAGAGAGTAGGAAGAGAGAAGAAGAAGAAGAGAAGAAATATGAGAGAGAGAGAGAGAGAGAGAGAGGAGAGAGAGAGAGAGAGAGAGAGAGAGAGAGGAGAGAGGAGAAGAGGGAGGGACCAGGGGAGGGAGAAAGAGAAGAACAGGCTTGAGAGAGAGAGAGAGAGAGAGAGAGAGAGAGAGAGAGAGAGAGAGAGAGAGAGAGAGAGAGAGACCAGGGGAGGGAGAAAGAGAAGAAACATGGCTTTTTTGACAGAAACCCCGTTGCTCAGTGTCACTTAGACAAAAGAGGGGGGTCAAAAAACTTCGTGTCCGAGATGGGAGGCCGTGTTTGAGCCTCGCACGACGAGCGTTGGCGAGGTCTGCCAGCAGGTCTTTGCTTACCGGGGCCTCATTACACCGCTCGTCGTCTCCGCTCGCTCTCGTAATCGAAAGGCGTATTATTCTTCCATTTACTTTCGCTTTTGACTCGTGCCACTGATGAAGTTTCCAGAGCTGTTCCCCCCCCCCCCCCTCCCCCGTCACCCCACAGTCAGACTGTAGAACGAGAGCGAGGAAGGCGGGGGCGTGGGGGATGGGAGGGGGGT
>JABMCL010000574.1:402500-407500 GCA_018857735.1 Alviniconcha marisindica | reverse complement strand
CATTAACCCTCCTGAAGGCGTCTCCCTCCCGGCCCACACCCTAGACTACCGCCTTGTCACGACCCGCTGTGGACACTGACAACACGGCCATTGGATTTAGGGTCAGCAGTAACCACTCGGCAAACACGGCGCCCTGACTCTTCAAGCTCCGACCCTCATTACTGAAGAGCTGGACTATTAATGACCACGAGCCGCAGCGGAGTTGGACACGGGGTCGCCATTACGGACATAAGGTGGCCATCAGGCCGACCCCAAAGACCTCCGCTGCCCTGCTGATGGCTGACAAGCTTGTTGGTCAGGAAGGGGGGTTAATTAATGAAGGAGGCTGCTTGCCCCCTCTGCTTGACTGCCGCTGCTCTCTTGCTGGTCCCGTCTATAGACAGACATGTTGCCTTTCGTGTCCTAAGCGCGTCTTCTCTCTCTGTGTCTCTGTCTCTTTGTCTCTGTCTCTCTCTCTGTGTCTCTGTCTCTTTCTCCCTCTCTTTCTCTCCACCCCTCTCTCTCTCTCATTCACTCATCAATAGCTTAGCAAGGACGAGTTGTTAGACAGGTTTTTGACTGAACCTAAACTACAATCCTTGTAAAATAAAGTTTTCGAGTTCTCTCTCTCTCTCTCTCTCTCTCTCTCCTCTCTCTCTTTCCCCCCCCCCCCCCCTCTCTCTCTCGGTAGTCCATCGTTTCCGATAATGACGAACCTGCATATCCCGTCTGCTGTCAGTAGTAATGTCGCTCGCGAATCCTTCTTCTTCTTCTTCTTCCGCATTCCATGATTGTCCCAGACATCTGACTTGATGGTAATGATGGATTTGGTTGTCTGCAGCAGGTCCTCTTTGGGGCCCCAGAGCTTTTCCGCAAGCGTGACTCCTTGGGACAAGTGCTGTGTCCGTGCTTCCTTGAATACGAACATGAGGGGTGAATAGGGGTGGGCGTGGGGGCAGAACTGCAGACCATGTTCAGGGGGGTTTGTGGCCAATACTATTGTGGTCACGAGTCCAGTTCGGGGTTCGCATATCCGTTTTCAGCGAGGCCCGGGCAGTGATGCTCGCTCACTCTGCTGGCGGTTCAGTTGTAGCTGCTGCTGGGCATTTTTCCTCCTTTCGCGGGTCTGGCACCATGTTGGTAAACGCCGCGGCTTTGTGGCATGCTTTGCACAGGGTAACCAGCTCCACCGACTCCCAGAAAACTCGTCGTGTAGAAGACAGCTATGTGTGTATTTGCAATAGAGTGTAAGACGTGTGAAACCTGTCATCGCATTCGTAACTTGAGGACCCGAAGCCGCACGAAAAACACCCATCCAATCTCTTGTACTAGTCTTTAAAGAAGTGATCGACTGCGCTGTTCATTCTGCCAAGAAGCCAGAGACAAAAAGAGACGGGCTGCAGTGACGTGCTGGCGAGAAGAAAACCCATGCTAACGAGAAGAAAACCCATGCTAACGAGAAGAAAACCCATGCTAACGGATCCGAACTCGGCAGAGACAACAACGACGTTGTTTGGTGACCAGCGGTAAAAGGCGTGTCCGTCACCAACCCAGCTGGAACAGGAACAGAAGTCCAGAGACAAGACACCGGAAGACACCCCCCTCGTTCCCTCCACCCCCCTCCCTCTCCCCACCTCCCCCCCCCCCCTCTCCCCTTCCATCCCCAACTCTAGAGACAAGACACCGGAAGACACCACCCTCGTTCCCTCCACCCCCCCCTCCCCTTCCATCCCCAACTCAACAAGACACCGGAAGACACCCCCCTCGTTCCCTCCACCCCCCCCCCTTCCCCTTCCATCCCCAACTCTAGAGACAAGACACCGGAAGACACCCCCCTCGTTCCCTCCACCCCCCCCTCTCCCCTTCCATCCCCAACTCTAGAGACAAGACACCGGAAGACACCCCCCTCGTTCCCTCCCCCCCCCCTCTCCCTTCCATCCCCAACTCTAGAGACAAGACACCGGAAGACACCCCCTCGTCTCCCCCCCCCCCCCCCCCTCCCACACCCGCGCCTCCCCAGATTTTACAGACAAGACACGGAAGCCCCCCCCTCCCCCATTCACTCCTCCCCCCCCCCCTCTCCCCTTCCATCCCCAACTCTAGAGACAAGACACGGACCCCCCCCCCACCACCCTTCCCCCCTCCCCTTCCATCCCAACTCTAGAGACAAGACACGGGAAGACACCTCCCCCCCCCCCCCTCCCCCCACACACACACCCCGCGCCATTCCCAACTCTAGAGACAGAGACAGGAAGACCCCCTTCCCCATCCCCTCCTCGTGCCATCCCCAACTCTAGAGACAAGACACGGAAGACACGCCCCCCCCCCCCCACACACACACACATCCCCCCCCCCCACTGCACCATTCCCAAATCTAGAGACAAAAACACGGAAACCCCACATCCCCCCCCCCCCCCGTGCTATCCCCAACTCTAGAGACGACACGAAGACCCCCCTCCCCCCCCCCCCCCCCCACTGCACCATTTCCAATCTGAGAAAAGAGACAAAACACGGGAAGACCCCTCCCCATCCCCTCCCCCGCACCCCCCCCCCCCCTCGTGCCATCCCCAACTCTAGAGACAAGACACCGGAAGACACCACCCGCCATTCCCTCCCCCCCCCTCACCCCATTCCCAAATCTAAGAAAAGAGACAAAACACGGGAAGACCCCCCCATCCCCCCCTCCCTCCTGCGCCATCCCCAACTCTAAGACAGATCTGGAAGACCCCCTCCCCCCCCCCCCACCGCACCATTCCCAAATCTAAGAAAAGAGACAAAACACGGAAGACCCCCCATTCCCCCCCCTCCCTCCCCCTGCGCCATCCCCAACTCTAGAGACAGATCTGGAAGACCCCCCCCCCCCCCCACCCCCCCCCCCCCACCCCACCCACCCACCGTGCCATCCCCAACTGTTTGCTCGTTGACAAGCCCCACCACACGGGACCTCGCCGATACCTTGTTGACACCGCCTCGGAAACGTGGACAGGCCGACGTGCGCCGAATGAAACGAGAGCCTAAACACCTCACTGCCTCCTCCCGCCAAAGCGAGCCAATGGATGGCTGCTCATGGGCAGGAAGACTCGCACTGCCGGCTGTGTGGAAACAATCGGACATAAATTTGTCGCCACACATGCCTGCTCCAGATAAAAGTCTTAGCCGGACGTCATCAAGGGATTAAATTGACGCTGAGCACGAGCCCAGAGAGATCAAATTGACGTGACAATTTGCGGACGAAGCAACCTGGGTGGGGGGGTACAGCCGGGGTGGGAGGGGTAGGGTTGTGGGGTTGTTGTTGGGGTGTTTCTGTTTTGGTGTGTTGTGTGTGTGTGTGTGTGTTGTGTGTGTGTGTGTGTGTGTGTGTGTGTTGTGTGTGGTGTGTGTGTGTGTGTGTGTGTGTGTGTGTGTGTGTGTGTGCGTGCGTGTATGTGTGTGTATGTATGTATGTGTGTCTATGTGTGTGTGTGTGTGTGAGAGAGAGAGAGAGAGAGAGAGAGAGAGAGGAGGAGAGAGAGAGAAGAGAGAGAGAGAGAGAGAGAGAGAGAGAGGAGAGAGATGGGTGTGGGAGAGAGAGAGAGGAGGTGTGTGTGTGTGTGTGTGTGTGTGTGTGTGTGTGTGTGTGTGTGTGTGTGTGTGTGTGTGTGTGTGTGTGTGTGTGTGTGTGTGTGTGTGTGTGTGTGTGTGTGTGTGTGTGTGTGTGTGTGTGTGTGTGTGTGTGTGTGTGTGTGTGTGTCTGAGGAGGGGAGCTTTAGAGACTGAGTACGATGGAATGCTGGCATCATAACGGACATCCCGCATACTGGCCGCGTCCCCTGTGACGATGATGAAGGTGGACAGCGCGAGGTCACGGCAGTTATGACGCGTCATGACGTGACGCTGCCTCCTTGACGTCACTGAGGGGTCGGCCGTTCGCCTGTACGTGTGTACCGGACCTGCCCTGATGCCTGCCACGCCGTCCCGTGTAGACAGGTGACCACTGACCCGAGAACGGGACAGTGGCCTTGAAAAAAAAACAAAAAAACAAAAAAAAACTGCGACAGAGGTAGCGTTGGCGGCAGCTGCCATAATTCTAGAGTTGCAGCCGCAATATTTTCACCGCTGCCAATGAAGTACACGTTTGCAGCTACGAAAACAGGCTTGCACACACAGTCATGGGGCTACACTTTTCAGGGACAGTTTTACTTTTTGCAGTTGCAAAAACGGGAGACAAATAGCAGCAACAAAATCAACTTTAATTGTAGCGTCAAAACTACATCATCCACTTCCTGCCCTCTGTGTGTCAAAGGGGGCAGATAGCAGCGACAAAGTCAACTTCAACTGTAGCATCAAAACTACATACTCTTCCTGTCTTGAGTGTGTTTCAGGAGGCTGATAGCAGCGACAAAATCAACTTTAATTGTAGCGTCAAAACTACATCATCCTCTTGCCCTGTGTGCGTCTCTTGTCTAATGCCACCTTGCTTTGAACAGACATAAAATAAAACATTGATTAATTGATTGACTGTGTGTGTCTGTGCATTTGAATCTTTGTCGTGGAAATAGACTAAAAGAATTTGTAAGCACGTAGGGCTATTGCAGGTTACGCGCGCTAAGTGCCCACTGTTCTTGTTTTGTTGTTGTTGTTCTTGTTGTTATTATTATACCGTTTGTACAAGTCTTCACGGCTGCAAAACGGCAGCATTGAGGCTCAGACGACTCTAGTGGCGTTTGTAGCAGCAAATTTACTCAGAGTTTTCCAGCTGCAAAATCGAAGGCCATGTCTGTCGCAGCGAAGTCGATGTCGCTACAAAACTCCCTACCGTTTTCAACCACTGCAAAGTAAAGTTGTCCTTAGCGGGAAAGTGGATGTTTGCAGATGCAGGTCATGTGCTTGCAGTGACTGTTCCAACGGCGCGCTTGGCTGTGACAACATTTGCAACCGCAACTCCTGACCTGTGGCAACGACCGACCAAAACTACTGGCTGACGCTAGCGGAGAATGTCTGACACTGACATTGTTGTTCAGTGTTACTTTACGTCCAAGTAA
>JABMCL010000574.1:395000-397500 GCA_018857735.1 Alviniconcha marisindica | reverse complement strand
CGTCAGATCAGGTGTTTCGTATGATCCCCCTAACAGTTACTCACAAAACAAAACCACACACACACACACACACACACACACACACACACACACCACACACACACACACACACACACACACACACACACACACACACACCACACACGCTCTCTCTCCCCCTCACACATACACCACACACACACACACCACACACACAACACACACACACACACACACACACACACACACACACACACACACACACACACACCACACACGTTCTCTCCCCCTCACACACACACACACACACACACACACACACACACACACACACACACACAAGGAAGAAAATGCCCAATTCTCTCCACCAACTGAAAGCTAAGATCAAATTTCGTTCCTACTATCGTTAACTTTGTTAGTGTATTGTCTGTTTGTTGCTTCAAAAAGGTGATTTGACTGATAATTTGTTAGTGTATTGTCTGTTTGTTGCTTCAAAAAGGTGATTTGACTGATAATTTGCACGTGTTTTGTATTGTCTAATTAAGATAAGCGTTCTTTCTTCTTTTCTTTTCTTCCTTTTTGTTGTTGTTGCCCTTTGTCTGTTTTTATCATGTTTCAGAACGTTGGAAGTCAACTGTGTTTCAGATTCTGTTTTTTTTGTTCGTTTTTGTTTTCGTTACAAAACTAATTTCTAGTTCTGATATGAAATCAACAAGGCAACTAAGAAAACCCTTAACCTTGGTTCTTTTCTTCTTCGTTTGCTTTCTTCTCTAAGTGTTGGACGATGCAAGTTTCGTGAAGATCGGCTCCTTTAAGGTCAACTTGATGTCGAAATAGACTTTTTTAAATCCCTCCGTAAGTAGGTAACGTACTTCGAAAAGTTTATCCTCCCCCCCACCCTCTCCGCCTGGAAAAGTTTAAAGTTGCTGAGATTCTTATTTTTTCCCCTCCTCCGATATAAGCCTGTTATTGATTTTTCTTTTTGAAGATCATGAACCTCGTGGCCATAAAGCCACCAAGGCGGTAAAAACCAGATCACTTGAAGCTATCATGCAAGATTCAATGCACGCCACCATCCACAGAAAATTTGCCACAAGCCCACAAGCCAGCGGCGACTTCAGCAGTGGAGTTTCTTATAACCCCCCCCCCCCACCCCCACCCCCTTTTCCACCTCCGTCTCTTTCAGTCTCTCTCGTACTCTCTCACCTCTGTCTCTCTGTCTCTGTGTGTGTGCCTCTTTCTTTCTGTTGTCTGTCTGTCTGTCTGTCTCTGTCTGTCTCTCTGTCTCTGCCTGCCTGTCTGTTTGTCTGTCTCCGCCTGTCTGTCAGTCTGTCTCTGTCTCTCTGTCTGTCTGTCTCTCAATTTGTGTTTGTAGTATAGCAAGGACTGGCTGCTTAGATAGGTCCAAATGGACCTAACGCTACCTATCCTTGAGTATTACAGTTTTCGAGTTCAAAAGAACTGTGTGTGTGTGTGTGTGTGTGTGTGTGATCTCTCTCATTCACACACACACGCACGCAGGCACGCACGCACGCACACACACAGAATCATGGTTGACTGGGTGTTAAACAAAATGCGTTTTTTTCCTTCAGTTTAAAAAAAAAATCAATGTATCCCCTATCTCAGTTCCACCTCCCCTATTCTTTTCTTTCACACTTTCGTAGCCGTTCTCTCCTTCATTTACTATATCAGTGTCTCTCTTCCACACGCATCTGTCTTAGTATCCTCCCCACTCTTTCTCTCCATCTCTTTTCAGCACTACTCAGTCTCTTCCACACTTTTACCCCGTCTCACAGGGTCCCCCTCCACCCCGTCTTTCTGTGTCTGTCTGTCTGTCTGTCTGTCTGTCTCTCTGTCTCTCTGTCTGTCTGCCTGTCTCTCCCTCCTCTCTGTCTCTCTCATTCCCACAGCTTCTCTCTTCCCACTCCCCATACCCCCGTTTCTCTTTCCCGCTCACTCCCCCCCCCCATCCCCCCCCATCTCTCTTTCTCCAGACCGCCCCCCCCCCACCCTCTCTCTCCCTCAGCTACTCTCTGACCCACCCCTTCCGCGGTTTCTCTTTCCTGCTTACTCCCCCCCCCCACCCCCTCCTTTTCTTTGTCCCCCGACCCCCCTCTCTCCCACAGCTTCTCTCTGCTTTCCCCCCCCCCCCCCCCCCCCCTCTCCCCACGCCCCCCCCCCGGGTTTTCCTTTCCCTTCATTCCCCCCCCCCCCCCCCTTTTTCTCTGTCCGCCGACCCCCCCCCCCCCTCTCTCCCCACAGCTTCTCTCTGACCCCCCCCACCCCGGTCCCCGGTTTCTCTTTCCCGCTCATTCCCCCCCCCCCCCTTTTTCTCTGTCCCCCCAAACCCCCCCTCTCCCACAGCTTCTCTCTGCCCCCCACCCACACCCCGGGCCCCGTTTCTCTTCCCTTATTCTCCCCCCCCCCCCCACCTTTTCTTCTCCGACACCCCCTCTCTCCCACAGCTTTCTATGACCCCCACCCAGGTCCCCCGTTTCTCCTTCCCGCTTCCCCCCCCCCC
>JABMCL010000574.1:372500-375000 GCA_018857735.1 Alviniconcha marisindica | reverse complement strand
AGAGACCAGACGGCACAAAAAACAACAACACTTGGCCGAGGTTGACAAAGAACAGAAAAGCTGGATATATAATCTACATACAACCTGATGCCGTTTTTCTTTCCCTTTCCAACGAGATCAGTCCCTGTAACCCGCAAATCTTCTAGAGGTGATTAGTTTATGCCTTTTTTGTGGGCCGAATTCCGATTTGGCTGATTTGAAATGATTCAATTGCCGCACCAACGGAATAGCCAGTGTCTGCATCAGTTCTGAACACAGTTAGTTGTGATCTATTCTTCGGTGAAATATCTGGCTTCAATTTCGAGCAAACCGAAGGACAAAAAACACATGCCGCTTTTCGTTGCAGGTTTTGTTTTTCGTTTTTTTTCTCGTTATCTTCATCGTCTTCTTCTTGTCATCTTCTTGTCATCTTCTTGTCATCATTCCCCGCAGTGATGCAGGGTAGCCGCAGAGGTCAGGGTCTCACCTGTTGGGATATTGACAAATGAACATCACACAGAAACTCCAAACCATTGTTTTGAAACGAACGATTAGTCTTTATTGTTACTTACTCACGCAGCATTGCACAGGGTACAACCTAGCACAACACACACACACACAAACACACACACACACACACACACACGCGCGCGCATACGCACAGACGCACACGCGCACTCGCGCACACACACACGCGCGCGCACACGCACACACACACACACACACACACACACACACACACACACACACACACACACACACAACACAAACACATACACATGCACATACACACGCAAGATAGATAGATTTAACGCCCAGTCAGCCATGGCGGTTATATCAGTGCGAAACACAATATGTCAGGACACAATCAAGACAAGACAAGACAAGACAGGCCACAATATGTCAGGACACAATCAAGACAAGACAAGACAAGACAAGACACAATCAAGACAAGACAAGACAAGACACAATCAAGACAAGACAAGACAAGACACGACAAGACAAGACAAGACAAGACACGACAGACAAGACAAGACAAGACAAGACAAGACAAGACACAATCAAGACAAGACAAGACAAGACAAGACAAGACAATTAGACAAGACATTGCAAGGCAAAGCAGGATAAGATAAAACACGACAAAACGAGAAAGATAAGGCGAGGAGACAAGACAAGACAACCAAGACAATTAGACAAGACAAGACAATTAGACAAGACAAGACAATTAGACAAGACAAGACCAGACGTGCAAGGCAAGGAGAAACCAAACAAGGTGAAACCAGACAAGACAAGACAATGCGAGACACGACAAGACGAGACACGACAAGATGAGGCAAGGCGAAGTAAACCAAATAAGACAAGACTGGGAGAGACAAGACAAGATAAGACAAGACAGAGCGAGACAAGGCAACACAAGACAACACAAGGCAAGACAAGAAAACACAAGAAAACGCAAGACAATACAAGATAACACAAGGCAATACAAGACAACACAAGGCAACACAAGGCAACACAAGATAACACAAGACATCACAGAACAAGGCGTGACAAGACAAGACAAGACAAGACAAGACAAGAGGGTCGGGCGGAGCAAGGCGAGCGTCACAAAGAAGACGAAGAAGAACGACAACTGTGCATGTTACATCCGGTTTAGAGCAGGAAGTGGCCGGAAGGGAGGTAAAGCGGCTTGTCAGTTCAGCAAGGTGGCGCTGGCAAACGACATGCGCAGGAAGAGGGAGCGAGGCGCAAATTGAAAGCACTCGGTCGCGAGATGGAGAACAGAGACACGACGTACTCGTCACTGCACCTCAGGCCACAAAACAGGAGACAAGGGGGAGGGGGGGGGGGGGGGAGGGGGAGGGAAGGAGTAGGGGAGGGGGGGGGGGGGCAGAGAGATTTCACCGACAAATATGCAGCAAATTCCTGCAAGGCAATAAAGGTTAGGACAGCACAGAGAGAGAGAGAGTGGGGTGAGGGAGATAGAGGGGGAAGAGCGAGCGAGCGAGCGAGAGAGAGAGAGAGAGAGAGAGAGAGAGAGAGAGAGAGAGAGAGAGAGAGAGAGAGAGAGAGAGACAGAGAGACAGAGAGACAGAGAGACAGAGAGACAGACAGACACAGACACACATAGAGACACACAGAGACAGAGAAACAGACAGACAGAGACGGAGAGACAGAGACAAACAGAGAGTGAGGGAGGGAGGGAAAGAGGAGAGGAGAGAGAGAGAGAGAGAGAGAGAGAGAGAGAGAGAGAGAGAGAGAGAGAGAGAGAGAGAGAGAGAGAGAGAGAGAGAGAGAGAGATTACTAGGGATGTGTGAACATTCAGGCCCTATGATTGGGCAAGGTGGACGCAGAAATAAGGTCCTCCCTGCTGAAAACCTACAAACATAACAAGTGTTTTCTTTCACGGCACGGATAGCACAGGAACAGAGGTTTATTGTATAAACTGACCCATTCATCATGCGCTACAACAGAGTGGGGGTGGGAGGTGGGGTGGGGGTAAAACAAAAAGATGGCTTGCTT
>JABMCL010000574.1:365000-367500 GCA_018857735.1 Alviniconcha marisindica | reverse complement strand
CACTGACCTGTAGGTTAGGTAGCAGGCTAGACAGTAGTATAGTGAGCTGCTTGCTTAATGGGTAGTGTCATAAAATCGGGTATGTCTGTCATTTTCAGGGCTACATAATACTGTGTTGTGTATGGATACGGGTGCTTGACACTGACCTGTAGGTTAGGTAGCAGGCTAGACAGTAGTATAGTGAGCTGCTTGCTTAATGGGTAGTGTCATAAAATCGGGTATGTCTGTCATTTTCAGGGCTACATAATACTGTGTTGTATATGGATACGGGCGCATGACACTGGTCTCTAGGGTAGGCAGTGGGCTAGGCACCAGTAGAGTGAGCTGCTTGCTAAGTGGGAAGTGTCATAGAACCGGGTTTGCATGTGTTTATTTTTGTAATTTTCAGGGATATATAATACAGTATTGTATATAGTGCTTAACACTTTCGTCTCTATGCAGTATTAAAGCGAACTGTTGAGTGCGAAGTGTTTATTTGTCATTTTCATGAATATGTAATGCAGTATTGTATACAGTGCTTGACACTTTCGTCTGTATGCAGTATCAGAGCGTCTGTAGGCAGTATCAAAGCGTCCGTAGGCAGTATTAAAGTGTCTGTAGGCAATATTAAAGCGTCTGTACGAAGTATCAAAGCGTCTGTAGCCAGTATTAAAGGGTCTGTAGGAATATATTAAAGCGTCTGTACGAAGTATCAAAGCGTCTGTAGGCAGTATTAAAGGGTCTGTAGGGAATATTAAAGCGTCTGTAGGCAGTATCAAAGCGTCCATAGGCAGTATTAAAGCGCCTGTAGGCAATATTAAAGCATCTGTGGGCAGTATCAAAGCGTCCGTAGGCAGTATCAAAGCGTCTGTGGGTAATATTAAAGCATCTGTAGGCAGTATTAAAGCGTCTGTAGGCAGTATTAAAGCGTCTGTGGGCAATATTAAAGCGTCTGTAGGCAGTATTAAGGTGGCTGTAGGCAGTATTAAAGCGTCTGTAGGCAGTATTAAAGCGTCTTTAGGCAGTATTAAGGTGTCTGTAGGCAATATTAAAGCGTCTGTAGGCAGTATTAAAGCGTCTGTGGACAATAATAAAGCATCTGTAAGCAGTACCAAAGCGTCTGTAGGCAGTATTAAAGCGTCTTTAGGCAGTATTAAGGTGTCTGTAGGCAATATTAAAGCGTCTGTAGGCAGTATTAAAGCGTCTGTGGACAATAATAAAGCGTCTGTAAGCAGTACCAAAGCGTCTGTAGGCAATATAAAGAGTCTGTAGGCAATATAAAAGCGTCTGTAGGCAGTATTAAAGCGTCTGTGGACAATAATAAAGCGTCTGTAAGCAGTACCAAAGCGTCTGTAGGCAATATAAAGAGTCTGTAGGCAATATAAAAGCGTCCGTAGGCAGTATTAAAGCGTCCGTAGGCAGTATTAAAGCGTCCGTAGGCAGTATTAAAGCGTCCGTAGGCAGTATTAAAGCGTCCGTAGGCAGTATTAAAGCGAACTAATTTCGCGAGGCAGAGGCACAACGCGGCCGTTCGCCTGTCGGGGCGGGCAGCAGCGCGGCGACCAGTTCAGCCGTTCGCCTGTCGGGGCGGGCAGCAGCGCGGCGACCAGTTCAGCAGGAAGTCAGTGTCAGTAACAGAACCGGACATGCCAGACCGTGGTTCCTTCAAACCGCCGCTACAGTCTGTTCATCAATAACGCTGTTCAAATTTGCTTTGCGCCTCTCGTTCGCCTCCTCGTCAGTTTGTGCTGTGCCTTTCGTAAGGGGACTTGACACCGCAACAGGAAGCACACTCCATCCCTGACTCTCTGATCTCCGCACTCAAGTCTCGTCCATAGGAGGGGCAGTGGAGGGAGGGAGAGAGAGAGAGAGAGAGAGAGAGAGAGAGAGAGAGAGAGAGAGAGAGAGAGAGAGAGAGAGAGAGAGAGAGACACACACACACACACACACACACACACACACACACACACACACACACACACACACACACACACACACACACACACGCAATACACAAAGAGAGAGAGAGAGAGAAGAGAGAGAGAGAGAGAGAGAGAGAGAGAGAGAGAGAGAGAGAGAGAGAGAGATGTCACTGTGGGCTAAAAAACAAAACAAATAAAATAAGAATGGCTGCTAGCGTTCTAAAACAAGATACAAACACATAAAAGGTTAAAAATAACACTGCTTAAATGTTTTGTCCAAAATTATTTTTAACCTTTTATGTGTTTTGTCCCAATAAATAGTGTGATTTTTTAACCTTTTATGTGTTGAAACTGTGGATAGTTTGTCGAGCCGCTGTCGTGTTAGAGGGGCAGCAGGTTTTAATGCTCTAAAAATACCTGTTCCCTTCCGTACAACAGCGCTAAAGAAATACGAGCGGACGTGTGTCAAGGGTTAGGAGCAAGGTTCCGGTGAGCAAAAGCTGCAATCGTAAATGCCATGAAACTGATTCATATACTCCTAGCATAGATGCTTGGTGTGCACAAGGGTAGGTAGGTAGGTAGTGTTGCTTAATGTCCTC
>JABMCL010000574.1:355000-360000 GCA_018857735.1 Alviniconcha marisindica | reverse complement strand
TGTGTGTGTGTGTGTGTGTGTGTGTGTGTGTGTGTGTGTGTATCGATGTGTGAACAGTAAAGATCTATGAAAATTGCTTTCATTGGAAAATAGAGAACCAACATCGCCTGCGCCGTGTGTATGGAGCTGGGGCGGGGATAGCTCAGTGGTTAGAGTGCTGGACTCGTGACTGAAAGGTCGCGGGTTCGAATCCCTGCAGGAGCGGCGGGAGAATTTTCTTCTCCAAGGTCGACTTTCTGTGCTGACTCTTATTTCGGTATCCGTTCCACCCCCGTGTTACCGCAGTAGCACGTAAAAGATCCCGGTCATTCTGCCAAAAGTGCAGGTGGCAGGTTACAGCTAAACACGCATACACCTTACGTATGTGGCTTTGCATGAAGTGACATGGTGCATGGTTGTATGGTGTACACAGAACTTGCGCCGAGACGGCTGCAGTTTCATGTGGCACCAGCCATGCCAGCGCTGTAAGTACACCACTTTGGTGGATATTCAAAAAAACGCGCTATAAAAAGCTAGTCACTCATGTAGAACCACATGCGAGCGCAGTGAGTCTGCTCATGAGAGCGGAGAATAGCGCTATATAAGCGATCATATATAATTTTAAAGCAAAAAAGTACTTCAAGTTCTTGTTGTAACTATTGACAGAACAGCCAAACGGAGCACGCAGATAAAAACATGTGCACAACTTCTACTTTTCCGACCAGCTTGTCTCTTGATCTCCTTTCCCCTTTAAAAATTAACATTTTTATTTTTAATACTTTTTTTTCAGCATTGATGGAACTCAAAAGCAGTTTCAGGCGGATATCAGTCTGACGTGTCAAAAGTAGTCTCGGGTGGAGGTCAAATTCTCACGTATTAAAAGAAGTTTCAGCGGAGGTCAAAATCTCACGTGCCAAAAGCAGTCTCGTACTAATATGTCAACCCGACATCCGAGGACATGAAGCCCCACATCATCATCATCATCAGCAGTCTCGGGTGGAGGTCAAAATCTCACGTGTCAAAAGCAGTTTTAGGCAGAGGACAAAATCTCAGGTGTCAAAAGCAGTTTTAGGCAGAGGACAAAGTCTCACGTGTCAAAAGCAGTGTCGGGCGGAGGTCATATCTCACTGTCAAAGCAGTTCAGCCGCGAGGGCAACACTCACGTTTCAAAAGGGCAGAGGACAAAATCTCAGTGTCAAAAGCGTTTAGCAGAGGAAAAGTCTCACGTGTCAAAAGCAGTTTTAGGCAGAGGACAAAATCTCACGTGTCAAAAGCAGTTTTAGGCAGAGGACAAAGTCTCACGTGTCAAAAGCAGTGTCGGGCGGAGGTCATACTCTCACTTGTCAAAAGCAGTCTCAGCCGCGAGGTCAACATCTCACGTTTCAAAAGGGCAGAGGTCAAAGTCTCAAGTGTCAAAAGCAGTTTTAGGCAGAGGACAAAATCTCACGTGTCAAAAGCAGTGTCGGGCAGAGGTCAAAATCTCACGTGTCAAAGGGCGGAAGTCAAAGTGTCACGTGCCAAAAGCAGTCTGGTGTGAAGGTCAAACTCTCCGTGTCAAAAGTAGTTTCAGGCAGAGGACAAAATCTCACGTGCCAAAAGCTGTCTCGTGTCAATGATCTCCGGGAAAGAGGTGTTGTCGCAGCAGCTGACGCGTGCCTTAAATCACACCGTAGCGTCGGTGACAACAATGGTTCATTTATTGACGAACCAATTAAGACGTTTGCTGATCGTCATGAATGGGTTGTAGGTTTTGGGTTTCAACTATCGTCGTTTTGAGCTCATGTGTGTGTGTGTGTGTGTGTGTGTGTGTGTGTGTGTGTGTGTGTGTGTGTGTGTGTGTGTGTGTGTGTGTGTGTGTGTGTGTGTGTGTGTGTGTGTGTGTGTGTGTGTGTGTGTGTGTGTGTGTGTGCGAGTGTGTGTGTACGTGTGGGTGTGTGTGTGTGTGTGTGTGGTGTGTGGTGTGTGTGTGTGAGAGAGAGAGAGAGAGAGAGAGAGAGAGAGAGAGAGAGAGAGAGAGAGAGAGAGAGAGAGAGAGAGAGATAAGATAAGATAAGATAAGATAATACTTTATTACACAGGGATAAAGATTTAAGCACGTGTGGGCTTTTTTACAAATCTGTCCCTGTTGACAAACACAGCAACACTAAAATACATCAAACAATTTTTAAAAATTAAATACGCTAGAAAAAAAACGACTTAAAAAAAAAACAAAACTAATTTCTGTCTAAAACATCACATCATACGAACAGAGCAAAAATAAGGCAAAGTAAGACCAATTCAAAAAAATTTTTTTAAGGAGAGAGAGAAAAGAGAGAGAGAGAGAGAGAGAGAGAGAGGGGGAGGGGAGAGAGAGAGAGAGAACAAAGGGGGGCCATATTAACGAATAAGGAAAAGCGACAGAATAATGACTACCTCACTATCTACGTATAAAAAAAGGGATCACATCTAAAAAGGATTGGAAGCTAAGCAATGGCGCTTTATACACACCAAACCCAAAAATAAAAACCCACATCAACATACCAACAACATATATTTTTGCAAACTTTTTAAATTTTTAAAAAAAAAAAATTTTTTATGACCACGGGGAAAAAAGAAAAAGTAAATATTTCAGGGAAAAAAAAAAAAAAAAAAAAAAAAAAATCTAAAACTTTCCCAAAAAAAAGGGAAAAGGGAAAGGGGAAAACAATAAAAAACATTCTATACATTTTGTGTCAAGCTGTCTGACAAGCGAGAAAAGAAAAAAAAAAAGAAAGAACAAGAAGTATAAAGAAGTTTTCAAGGTGGTTTGGGGCGAAGTGCCTGAAATGTTTTCCCCTTTTGAACTTTTTTAAATTTCCATGGGGTATCTGAGATGAGGCTAAACTATTCCACGCTAAGGAGCCTAAAAAGGGAAGAAACCCCGTTTTAAAGATATCAATCCTTGTTTTGGGAAAAAGGGTGTTTATTCCCATGAACATGAAGACGTTCAGAGGGAATCATGAGATCTTTCGGGATACTGCGGGGCTTTGCCGTGAACAACCTTTTGCATTAGAAAACATTTGTTGAGCAATAATTGTTTTCTAAAGGGAGTAGTTTGAGAGCACCCACTTTTGTTTGTAGTCTAAATTCGGAATTGGCATAAAAAAAATTAGGGCACGTTTGTGGAGAGAATACAGCTGCTTCATGTGCACAAAAGGCACATCCACCCCAGGCTTTTGGGAAAAACATATGTGACAAAATTGTCCCCCAAAGAAGAAGGTTTTTTTTTGGGGTTTTTTGGCTGACAATTTGGCTCAGTTTCGAAAGAAGAAAAATTTTTTCTGGGAAACGGTTCTGCAAATGTTGTTAATATGCTTTTGCCACTTTAGCTGTTCATCTACAGTTACTCCAAGTAGGCGAGTTTTGAAACTTGTTCTATTGGCGGGGGCCCCAACTTTAGATTTAAAGGGAGCTTTTTTTTTTGGTGTTTTTGTCCGTCGCCATCAAAATGCATTTTGTTTTCGTCGGATTCAGTGCCATCCGATTTCTAAAAACCACCCAAAGGGGACATCATATAGACTTTGTTGTAAACCCCCTACGTATATTATCTATGTTGCCCTTAGCTGTATTAAGGGTGCCATCATCAGCAAATAAATCACATTGGACTGACGCACGTGTAAGACACAGGGGCAAGTCATTAATAAAGATGCAAAACAGAAGAGGGCCTAGGATCGACCCTTGAGGCACTCCACTTGTTACAGACGCTTCTTGGGAGTATGTGCCATTTACAAGTACGCATTGTAGACGATCCTGTAAGTAAGATCGTAAGAAAGCTATACTTGCGATGCTTAAGTTGTACGTGGATATTTTTTTCAGTAAAATATCGTGATGAACCAGATCAAAAGCCTTGCGAAAATCGAGAAATACGGCGCCTGACATTTGGCGATTGTTAAAAGCTGAGAGCCAAGTATCAGTTAAACGGGTAACCGCCGTTTGACAAGAATGCCCACATCGGAAGCCAGACTGAAATGAATGGAAAAGCTGGTGTGTTTCTAAAAAGTTTGTCAAATGTTTGTGAATGTGTCTTTCTAGTGGCTTTGTGAGAACAGACAGGATCGAGATAGGGCGGTAATCGTTCAGATCGGTGGAGATAGTTTTTGTTTTAGGGAGTGGAATTACTTTAGCTCTCTTGAATGCGGTTGGAAAAACATTCTTTTGTATGCATAAGTTATAAATATATGTAAGTGTCTCAGCTATGTAAGGAAGGGCAATTTTTAGAAGTTTGACACTAATACCATCACAACCTGTAGATTTCTTATTATCCAGCTTTGAGATAGATATTCCTACTTCGAATACAGATAGAGGAGGAATTGAAAATGTGGTATTTTGAAAGATTCGATCTCTGCAAAAGTTTAGTAACCTATCAGAACAATTATACTGAGACCCATCGGTTTGATCGTCTGGTTTGATGTACTTGGAGACTACAGATACGAAGTGGGCGTTAAAGACGTCTGGTGTGAGTTCTGATGGAAGATTATTGTTTGCAGGGCTGTGGCCTTTAGTGAGTGTGTTGATAGCTCTCCACATGGATGATATATCTGCTTTATTTCCGGCAAGGTCATTAAAATATTTTTTCTTGGCTTCCCTCACAAGGTAATTTACACGGTTCCGTTGTTGCTTATATTCTACAAATTTCTTTTGCTTCCTACATTTGTCCCTCAATAACATGGCTTGCTTTATATCAGTGTTCAGCCATGGTGGAAGGGTTTGGTGTTTCACCCGCTTTTTTTTTTAGGGGGGCATGCTTATTAATAACATCAAGAAATAAGTCAGTCCAGTGTGACAGTGCCACATTGGGGTCGCTAAAAGTGTACACATTTTCAAAGGGGATTACGTGCAAATCCATCAAAAAAGCTCTTTCATCAAACTGTTTAAACATCGGTAAACAATTGAAGAGTGGACATTCAGAACAGGCTTCACAGTTTTGACAGACAGGGTACAGCACACTGGAAAATGATCACTTATTCCTGTGGCAGGCACTAGAATATTTGAGAGAGAGAGAG
>JABMCL010000574.1:317500-332500 GCA_018857735.1 Alviniconcha marisindica | reverse complement strand
TCTGATACAGAGCTCAGAGCTGTGTTAACAGGGAGGTGGACCTGGGCTCTGATACAGAGCTCAAGAGCCTGTGTTAACAGGGAGGTGGACCTGGGCTCTGATACGGAGCCTGTGTTAACAGGGAGGTGGACCTGGGCTCTGATACGGAGCTGTGTTAACAGGGAGGTGGACCTGGGCTCTTCCGTTAACAGAGTGACCTGGCTCTGATACGGAGCTGTGTTAACAGGGAGGTGGACTGGCTCTGATACGGAGCTAGGTTGTTAACAGGAGGTGGACCTGGGCTCTGATACGGCTCAGGAGCTGTGTTAACAGGGAGGTGGACCTGGGCTCTGATACGGAACTCTAAGGGCTGTGTTAACGGAAGGGGACCTGGGCTCTGATACGGAGCTCAGGAGCTGTGTTACAGGGAGGTGCACCTGGGTCTGATACGGAACTCTAAGGGCTGTGTTAACGGAGGTGGACCTGGGCTCTGATACAGAGCTCAAGAGCTGTGTTAACAGGGAGGTGGACCTGGGCTCTGATACGGAGCTGTGTTAACAGGGAGGTGGACCTGGGCTCTGATACGGAGCTCAGGAGCTGTGTTAACAGGGAGGTGGACCTGGGCTCTGATACGGAGCTCAGGAGCTGTGTTAACAGGGAGGTGGACCTGGGCTCTGATACGGAGCTCAGGAGCTGTGTTAACAGGGAGGTGGACCTGGGCTCTGATACGGAGCTGTGTTAACAGGGAGGTGGACCTGGGCTCTGATACGGAGCTCAGGAGCTGTGTTAACAGGGAGGTGCTACTAGGCTCTGATACGGAGCTCAGGAGCTGTGTGAAAGTCGAGGTGGCCGTCCTGGGCTTTCCGTCCTAACGAGCTTTATGGTTTCCGTGGACGTAAAGCAATATTGAACCATGCTCACGCATTGGTCTCAGCTTGTCCCTAATATGTCAACCGACATCCGAAGACATTAAGCAACACCGCAAGGAAGGCTCTGATTCAGAGTTCAGGAGCTGTGTGAAATCGAGGTAGTCATCCTGGGCTCCCCTTCTTCTAATGTTGCTTTACGTTCACAGAGCCAGAGTTCAGGAGCTATGTGAAATCGAGGTGGCCGTCCTGGGCTCCCGTTCCTAATAGTCCCTATGGTTCCTGTGGACGTAAAGCAACATTGAACTGAACACAGAGGTCATGAGGACTTTTGGGTAAGGGAACCCAGGACGGCCACCTCGACTTTCTCACAGCTCCTGAGCTCCTGAGCTCTAAAACTGGGGTCCACTTCTAATGTTGCTTTACGTCCACGGCGACCATAAGGACTATTAGGGACGGCCACCTCAACTTTCTCACAGCTCCTGAACTCTGAAGACAGTGTTTAAAATCAAGTTCAATGTTGCGTTACGTCCACAGAGAACATAGGGACTATTAGGGACGGGCAGTCCAGGACGGCCACCTCAACATTCTCACAGCTCCTGAGCTCTGAAGATTCTAAACCCCTTCTTGCCTCATCCCTTATAAGCCATACGGTTTCTGTGGACGTAAGGCATCATGGAACACACTGAAACTCGCTTCCCTTTGAACGGATATGGATGCACACGAGAAGACCAAATATCAGAAATGGCACTAAATCTCGAAGAAGTATTGATTCATGCATTACTGGGTTTGTGTGTTTTTATTGGCTTGCATTCTGGGTTGTGTGTGCGCGAGTGTGTGTGTGTGGGGTGGGGGGGGGGGGGGGCGGGGCGGGGGGGGGCGGGGGGGGGGGCGGGGGGGGGGGGGGGGAGAGGGTTCATTGTGATCTTTAAATCAATTTTGGTGCCTGTTTGTTGATATCAGTGTTATGTTCTTAAAAACGACGTTCTGTGTTGGATCAAAGCATACACATTTTCAGGGTAAGCCCCCTTTTTAGGCAATGAACAGACAGATAATGCACAAACAAACCATGAGAGGAATCATGTTCGATCTCCTTAAGTGGATAATAATATTAATAATAGATCACTTTTGTATAGCCCTATTCTGTGCTGTACACAAACGCACTGCGCTTGATAATGAATGTCGGTTTTTTGTTGTCGTTTTGTTTTTTATCCAAACGAATAAAAGGTTCAAAAGAACGCCATTTATTAGGACAAAAACACAATCTGCAAATTTTGGGGTAATCAATTGTGTGTGTGTGTGTGTGTGTGTGTGTGTGTGTGTGTGTGTGTGTGTGTGTGTGTGTGTGTGTGTGTGTGTGTGTGTGTGTGTGTGTGTGTGTGTGTGGTGGTGTGTGTGTGTGTGTGGTGTGGTGTGTGTGTGTGTGTGTGTGTGTGTGTGTGTGTGTGTGTGTGTGTGTGTGTGTGTGTGTGTGTGTGTGTGTGTGTGTGTGTGTGTGAGTGTGTGCGCGCGCATTTTGTTTTTCTTTCCCTCTTGTACTCTGTATTCTTGCTTTTAAAGATCAGTTCTTTACTTTTTATGCGCTTTTCTTTGTAAAACTTTTTTTCGTATTAAAATACCCATTGTTTCGAGTTTATCACGATCTGGGAGAAATGTGGAGGCTGAGTGAGTAGAGGTGAGTACAGGGCACGAAGAAGAGTGGTTGGGACTAGGTGACCGCAGAGTCTGGGTCCTACGTAATCGGATGACAGCAAGAGGATTGCAGGATCCAGCGGTGGCCTTTGACAAGGTACCGGGGTACGCTGGCATCAGCTCACCACACAGCATCACGAGTACCTGTCTTTGTCACTGCGCTGAACCTCCCTCTCACAACACGCACGTGCGCGAGCATGCACGCACATGCACACACACACACACACACACACACACACACACACACACACACACACACACACACACACACTCTCTCTCTCTCTCTCTCTCTCTCACACACACACACACACACACACACACACACACACGCACACAACCCGCTTCTCCAACCACCTCCACCTCCCCTCCCCGCCCCCCTACACACACACGTGGCTGCGAAAAGAAGAGAATTATGCAAATCCAGCAGACACGATAGCGACGGGCAACTTTCACACAACACGGCTGTCCGTCCCGAGGTGCCTGGTGGCAACTTCAAACAGACCCAACGGCAATTGAAAATCGATACGATTGCTTATGCCACTGTTATCTTGCCTTTCTGCCTAGCTTGGTACAAAATAATCTCCTTAGGCTGCACAGAATACATTAACACTACGGTAAAAAGGACAGCAAGACTGTGCAACAGTAACACGAATGACTGGCTGAGAAAATCATACACTACAACCACAGTTACGATCAGGATCAGTGGATCGACGTATGCGTACACTGACTCTTTCTTCCAGTTCGGTTCAAACGCAATGGCCGACGGATGGCTAGCCTAGAAACACGATACTTGCAAGTCGCCTGTCTCTACAATTCTTTTTTGTTACCCCACAGCAGAATAAAAAAGACATTGGCGCTGTCGTAATGAAAGAATTTGGGCTTTTGAAAGTGTTTGTGAAACGACCAGTTTGGAAAAAATAAAAACTGAAGTAGAATACACGGTGGGATTTGTCTCGAGCTTTGAAGCTCTTAAAAAAATATTTTAAAGGACAGAAAACTCTGGCTACTGAAGAAGAAGAGAAAAGGTAAAAAATTAAATTAAGAAAAATAATTAAGAAAAGCGGGGGGGGGGGGGGGGGGGGGGGAGGGGGGGGAGCGGTTCGAGGGGGGGGGGGGGAGGGGGATGGTGGGGAGGGAGGGGGGAGGGGGGGAAGCAGTGGGGTGTGGGAGGTGGGGGGGGGGGAGGGGGGGCGGGGACTGAAGCGGTTAAGCTTGAACATACGAAAAATGCAAGAGCGCCTTGAACTCACTGCGTGGACGGTTACGACACTCCGTAGAGCACGTCTGCTGACGACACACTGGCGTTCACAATCATCAAAATTAAGGCGCTCGGAGCTGTATCACAGGGGAGCACACCTTTTAGCTGCGACTGACGTTTGAAATTAAGTAGTGATTAACAAGTAGCAGCCTACTTCAGCAAATATAACACTCGTTAACGTCAAGCCCCCAAGAAAGGGCAAAATCATGAACGGCAAACCTCCATGTGTGGGGGAAGTGGGGGGGGGGGGGGGGGGGGGGGGAGTGGGGGTGGTGGGTGGGGGGGGGGGGTAACTAGATAATGATGTCTGACATCTGTGATATAGTTCCGCTCCGTTCCTTTCGGTTCAATACGGTATCTACGCGCTCAGGAAAACCTGTATACGCTCTATCCCGACCCTCACTGAGATGTTCCACTG
Organism: Alviniconcha marisindica; assembly: GCA_018857735.1. Taxonomy (NCBI): domain Eukaryota; kingdom Metazoa; phylum Mollusca; class Gastropoda; family Provannidae; genus Alviniconcha; species Alviniconcha marisindica. The sequence continues at coordinate 328,287 of JABMCL010000574.1, read as the reverse complement.
GTGCTAACCCTCAGAAACGGTCCAGTCTTGGTCTGAGTGGCAGCTTTCACTGTTGCTAGACGTCCACAGAAACCATAAAGCTTCTTAGGGACGGGGAGCCCAGGACGGCCACCTCGACTTTCACACAGCTCCTGAGCTCTTGACTGGGAGCGGTTTTCTCCCACCCTCCTAAGGCAGACGTCGACTACTGTAGCCTCATAGTTCAGGAGCTGTGTGAGAGTCGAGGTGGCCGTCCTGGGCTGTCCGTCCTAACGAGCCTTCTGGTTTCCGTGGACGTAAAGAATTATTGCACCGTGCTTCGGCATTGGTCACAACTTGTCCCTAATATGTCAGCTGACATCTGAGGACATTAAGCAACACTACCTACCTACCTACCTACTGTAGCCTCCAGAAGGTCCTCCATGTTGCCCCAGAGATGTTCTTGCAGTGTTGCTCCATGGGGCCACTGCTGCCTTCTTGCTTCTCTGAAGAAGGGGAAGAACTGTAGAACGAGCTCTGGTGACCTGGTCTTGTGTGGCATCAGCACTCTTCAGCATGCGCCAGCCATTAGTATCCGCCAGTTCATTTCTCTTGACTCCAGCAGACGCAGGACGGCAGATCCACAGGTATCTTTCAAGGTGTGAAAGGTCAGATGGGAATTCCATGCTGGCATGCGACCAGGTTCGACATGCATCACACACACACACACACACACACCACGCACGCACGCACGCACGCACGCACGCACGCACGCACGCACGCACGCACGCACGCACGCAAACACACGCGCACTTTTTCGCCGCGCTGCGTTTGTTGTTGTTTTAGAACCGGTCAAGCAAACTAACAGTCTTACCGATTGCTGATTTTGTTTCTGGTATATTGCTTATCTTATATCTTACCTTATCATATATCTTATCTTATACCGAAAATTACCGCTTGACGCGAACCCTGGAGAATATATGAAAGCTCTGGGTTCTCTACATGTTATTTAAATTTCTGCGTCCGCGGTATCCCTCCCAAAGAGATGCGTTTACAAAACTTTTTTTTTTTTTTTTTTTTCAAACCTGCACTCCTTTGATATCATCTGCGTAGGGCAGCTGCAATCAACAGTATGATCCGGAAATTACCGGTTAACGCGAACCCTGGAGAATATATGACAGCTCTGGGTTCTCTACATGTTATTTAAATTTCTGCGTCCGCGGTATCCCTCCCAGAGAGATGCGTTTACAAAAAGTAATCTTTTCAAATCTTCACCCCTTTGATATCGTCTGCGAAGGACAGCTGCAATCAACGGTATGATCCGGAAAACGTGCAATCCCAGACCACACGATCTCACCGCCCAGACGATTACTCGCTTATACCAACACACATGGCACAACATTACCCCAATCTCAGTCAAACAAATCGATACACCCAACGAGGGCCACAAGCGTGATTAGCCGGGTAGGTACCCGTTTTCGGACAGATAAGTCCCGCAGCAGGGTGGTCTTCCTTATCCACCCTTCTCCTGATACGCTGATACGGAGACCGCCTCGCGGGAAGCAAGGAGCAGACAGCGAGCGTCTCCAGTCTGGCAAGACTTAATGATAATCAATGGCGGTTAAGTGTGAGTGTCCGGAGTGAAGCATGAGGTAATGAGTAATCAAGGTTGGTGGTATGTAGAGGCTACTTGATGTCCTGCCCGATACTGGCCGTTTCAGAGCTCAGGAGCTGTGTGAAAGTGGCGGTGGCCGTCCTGGGCTCCCCGTCCCTAATAGTCCTTATGTTCTCTGTGGACGTAAGACAACATTAAACTTGATTTTAAACACTGTCTTCAGAGTTCAGGAGCTGTGTGAAAGTGGAGGTGGCCATCCTGGGCTCCCCGTCCCTAATAGTCCTTATGTTCTCTGTGGACGTAAGACAATATTAAACTTGATTTTAAACAGTGTCTTCAGTGTTCAGGAGCTGTGTGAAAGTGGAGGTGGCCGTCCTGGGCTCCCCGCCCTTAACAGTCTCCATGGTCTCTGTGGACGTGAAGCGACACTGAACGAACGTCCATAGTCTCAGAGCTCAGGAGCTGTGTGAAAGTCGAGGTGACCGTCCTGAGCGGCCCCGTCTCTAATGGCCTGTACGGCCTCTGTGGACGTAAAGCAACAGAGAACCTCCCCGTTTGCGAAAGTCGTCATGCACGCCCGTCAACTTGTGTTCGTAACAGCTCTAGTCACGTCTGTTTGGCTACAGGTACCTCCCACTAGAGCTGTAGGTCAGCCGTGTCAGTGCTAGGCTGAGTCGTAGGATTAGTCTTAGCGGAGAAAAGAATAGTAAGTGGTACAGGTATACAGAGTTCGTACAGAGTTCGTCCGTTGGACTTGCCTAACGCTCAGTTGTCTCCGAAGAGGCACTAGCGGGATCGAGATCCCAGGAGGTGGGAGGGGGGGGAGGGGGGGGGGGGGGGGGGGAGGGAAAACTATACCTAGCATTACACTGTCACCACCGGAATGATTTTTACAATAAGACGGGTAGCAGTAAGAGCCATTTTATGCTTCATTCATTGTGAGGGGCAAAGCCACAAGTCGGAGTCCACACATCACAGCTTTTTCAAGAGAAAGGACAGTCGAAGCGGGGAATCGAACCGACATCGTCCGCTTACCAGCCTGTCGTCTTACCGCTGGGCCAACCCGGCTCACGGAGCGCCAGAGAAGTAAGTAAATAAGTAAGTAAACATGGTGCTTAACGTCCACAGAAAAAAAGTAATTCTTATTAGGGGCGGGGAGAAGGGGAGAAGGGGGTATGGAGGTGGGGGAAGAGATATCAAGTTACTGACTAAAAGCGACACCTTAGTCACCTCAATGTGTACCAGTTTTGCAAGGGAAACAATTATCACGACGTCTAACTTTCCGACTTTTGCCCTTTACACGGGAGTGTGCGTAGCAGGACGCAGAGATATCAAGTTACTGACTATAAACGACACCTTAGTCACCTCAATGTGTACCAGTTTTGCAGGGGAAGTAATTATCACGACGCCTAACTTTCCGACTTTTGGCCTTTGCAGGCGAGTGTGCGTAGCAGGACGCAGACGTACAAACATGTGGGCCCGGATTAGCGCGACCTTCAAGAGCACTCTACTCCCTTTCTGCCGCCTTACCTACTCGTGTCACGATGTGCTTAACCCGCATTATCCCCCCTTGTCCCTCATTATCTCCTCTTGTCTCCCACTGGTCGGTTGGGGAGCCTCGGTGACGCCCAGGGTTCGGAATGAACCTTTCCGCTGACTGAACAGGCCACGGTATATTCTTATAGTCATCAGGTGCGAGTTCGAGTTTAATGTTGCTTTACGTCCACAGAGACCATAAGGATATTAGAGACGGGGGTCCCAGGACGTCCACCTCGTTTTTCACATAGCTCCTAAGCTCTAAATTCCTGGTTCTTCTTCTTCAATGTTGCTTTACGTCCACAGAAACCACAAGGATATTAGGGACGGGGATCCCAGGACGTCCGCCTCGTTTTTCACATAGCTCCTAAGCTCTGGAGTCCCGGTTCTTCTTCTTCAATGTTGCTTTACGTCCATAGAAACCGTACGGACTATTAGTGAAGCGGAGCCTAGGACGTCCATCTCGACTTTCACACAGCTTCTGAGCTCTGGGGTGAGACAGAGACGGTCAGCATTAAAGGCTCATTTCGGAGATTTCCGTTCTTCACACGAACGCCAGCAGACAAGATAAGACAATACTCTGTTGCCCTGTAGTGAGCCGGCGTGGCTTAGCGGTAGGCGTTAGGCTGGTAAACAGAAGGACTTCGGTTCGATACCGCTTCGGAGCTCCTCTCTCTTTAAAAATTGTGGTCTGTGGACACTGTCTTGAGACTTTGTCCCTCACAATTAATGAAAGATTAAAATGGCTCTTATCGCTGCTCATCTGAATGCAGAAGTCAATCCGGTGGTGACAGTGTATTGTTAGGTATAGTTCCTCTGTTTTTCCCACCTCCTGGGGTTTCGGTCCCCGCCAGCACCTCTTCGGAGACAACTCGGTGTTAAATAATTTTAATCAATCTAATTCTGTTGCCTGCCTCTAACCACACCATCAAGGTAACATGTGTAAAACAAACAAACAAAACAAAACAAAAAACAAGACAAACAAACAAACAACAACAACAACAACGACAAAAAACAACAAAACAGGATACGTCAGCGTAAGACATTACGGAAAAAAGTTCAACAGTTTGCAAAATACAGCTACAATAACGACAGCCAAAAAACATAGGGTTTATGGACACCGTCTTGTGACTTTGACCCTCACAACTAATTAAACATTAAAACGGCTCTCGTCGCTGCCCATCTTAAAGCAGGAGTCATTCTGCTGGTGACAGTGTAGCGATAGGTATAATCCCCCCCCCCCCCACCTCCCCACCTTCCCCCCTCCACCATCCTGCCTTCCCCTACCTCCTGGGATCTCGTTCCCAACCGGTACATCTTCGGAGACAATTCGGCGTTAAACAAGCCGAACAAAGAAGCAAAACTCAGAGCTCAGGAGCTGTGTGAACAGGGAGGTAGGCCTGGGCTCTCGTTCCCTTTCCCATTCTTCCCCCGTCCCCAATAAGCCATACGGTTTCTGTGGACGTACAGCATCATGAACGAAGAAGAAGGCAAACAGTACCGATGGCGTCAGCGGAAGGTGATGGCGACTCTTGGTGGCCAGAAAGTTTCGTCAGTGACTGTAGCAACTCCGCTGTTGATTGCGGCAATGACGACAAAGACAGCCTGTCGATCTGCATAGTAAGTAAGTAAGTAAGTAAGTAAGTAAGTAAGTAAGTAAGTAAGTAAGTAAGTAAGTAAGTAAGTAAGTAAGTAAGTAAGTAAGTAAGTAAGTAAGTAAGTAAGTAAGTAAGTAAGTAAGTAAACATGGTGCTTAACGTCCACAGAAACCATAAGGCTTATTAGGGACGGGGAGAGGGTGGGAGGGGATATGGAGGTGGAGGGGAGAGGGAGATTATATACCTATCGCTACACTGTCACCACCAGAATGATTCCCGCATTAAGATGGGCAGCGATGAGAGCCATTTCAATGTTTCGGTAGGAAGTGATGGACAAAGTCACAAGACAGTCTCCACAGACCACAACCTTTCTAAGAGAAAGGAGAGAGCCGAAGCGGTATCGAACCGAGGTCCTTCCGCTTACCAGCCTAACGCCTTACCGCTAGGCCAGACCGGCTCACTGATCTGCTGTCGCGATGTGAAATGAAATAAGGTATCGATTTGGAGATCAGCAAGCGCGTGACCTTTCGCTTTTTTCCTCCCGTTGACCGCCGCGTGCTCTTCCTGCGGGCCACTCGACACTTGATGTGAGCAAACAAGCGGCCGCCGAGCAGCGATAACGGGGTCCAGGCGTCATTCATGGCGAAGATAGGGGACGTGTGAAAAGCCGCCAGTCGCCAAGGCCAGGTACGATGAAGTGAGGTCTCGGCGCCACACAATGACCATCATCGGAAGACATCCCTCGCTTCCTCCTCTTCCCGCCACTTCCTCTTCCTCCTTCCGATAAAACCGCTGAGTATTGGGTTAGTAGCCGGTTTGGCCCAGCGGTAAGGCGTTAGGCTGGTAAGCAGAGGGACTTCGGTTGGAATCTGCTTCGGCTCTCCTTTCTCTTCAAAAGTTGTGGTCTGTGGACACTGCCCTTGTGACTTTGTCCCTCAAAAATTAATGAAAAATTAAAATGGCCCCATCGCTGCCCACCTTAATGCGAAGTCACTCTGTGGCGACAATGTAGCGATAGGTATTAATCTCCCTCTCTCCCATCATCTTAACCCCCCCCCCCCCCCCCCCGTCCCTAATAAGCCTTATAGTTACTGTGGACGTTAAGCGTCATGTTTACTTACTGCAACGGGCAAAGCTCAGGAGCTGTGTGAAAGTCCAGGTGACCATCCCGGGCTCCCCGTCCCTAAAAGTCCTTATGGTCTCTGTGGACGTAAAGCGACATTGAAGACACAATGGGCAGAGCTCAGGAGCTGTGTGAAGGTCGAGGTGGCCGTCTTGGTGGCGGGACAGAGCTTAGAGCTGTGCGGACAGGGAAGTGGACACGGGCTCTCACTCTCCTCCTTATAAACCAAGCAGTTTCTGTGGACGTAAAGCATCATTGAATCAGTCAGTCGGCAGCGGGACAGAGCTTAGAGCCGTGTTGACAGGGGAGTGGACATGGGCTCTCGCCCCCCCCCCCCCCCCCGACCCCCCCCCCCCATCGGTGATCTTCGATGTTTCATCAGTTTTCATTCTACCTTTCCATGGGGATCCGCATCAGTATTCATTCTACCTGTTCCATCGGTATCTGTTTTTTTTCTAGTATTCATTCCCCTGTTCCATCGGCGATCTGTTTGTTTCATCAGTATTAATTCTACCTGTTCCATCAGTGCTCTGTCTGCCGGTTCCATCAATGGTTCGATCGATGTTCTGTCTGTGTCCTTCATTGGTACTCAGTCTACCTGTTCCACCTGGGCTCTGTCTATTCCTGCTCCGTCTGTCTCTTTCATCAGTGTGGTGTCTCTGTCTGTTCCACCTGATCTCTCTCTATACCTGCTGATACATATGATAATATATAAAAAAGGAGCGCCGCCCCCCCCCACGCACACACACACACATCCCTTACAGAAATATCTCCGGTCAGTTCAATGAACAGGGGACTGCAACTGAACTGTACTGTGTCCTGTTTTTTTCCTCCCCCTTCCAGCCTAAAAAGAAGCAGCAGCAACAACACCAACAAAGCATTCAAACAAGCCGCACACACACAACACACACACACCACACACACACACACACACACCCCACACACACACACACTCACACGCACCAGCACGCACCACGCACGCACGCACACACACACACAACACACACACACACACACACGCACACGCACACACATCCCCACACACACACGTCGACACAACACTTCTCTCCTTCTCTCATCCTCTCTCCTCTCTCTCTCTTCTCTCCACACACACACACACACAGGGCGCACACACCACACACACACACACAAACACACGCACGTACGCACACACATAACGCATCGTACGACACACACACCACACACAACCACACACACACACACACACACACACACACACACAAGAAACATGAACAACAACGACACACAGAAACAGATTAAAGTTGCAAACCACAGCAAGGGCCACTGATTGATAACATCTTGCGTTAAAGAGTCCGAAACAACGGAGCAATTCTTTTACAATGACCCAATGACCAACCAACGACGGTTTAACCAGTTACTGTCATCTGTCAAATCTGGGCTACAGAAGAAGAAAAAAAAAAGGCAAAGCCTTCTTCTTCCTTCTTTTGTAACACTTCCTGATCGCTTTTTCCGAAAAGACGAAACTGTTTCTAGGGAGTCCCGTTTCGTAAGTTGATGACATTACGTGAATTTTTTCAAATTAAAAATCGAATACAAAGGTTAGCGTTCATGAAGCAGACCTAAAAACACAGGAACTTTGATTCCAACGCTTTTAACTGTAACAAGACAAAACAACAACAACAAAAAGAAGACGAATTCAACAAGTCGTCATTTTTTAAGCAAGAAACAGGCAGGCACAGTTATTGCACATGGGATGTGGGGGTCAGGGTGGGGGGGGGGGGGGGGGGGGGGAGGGGATAGAAAAAGGAAAAATACGCTTATGCTCGAGTTCCATCTTGGCGACAACCGAAATGAATACAAGTCATTTCATTCGTTTTATCGTCAGCTTGCAATGTTTTCTTTTTAAATCCGTCTCCTGCTTGAAAAATGCATTTAATTTTGTTTTGTTTTGCAATTAAAAGTGTTCATATGAGTTGTGTGTGTGTGTGTGTGTGTGTGTGTGTGTGTGTGTGTGTGTGTGTTGCGCGCTGCGCGCGTGTGGTGTTCGTACATATATATTTTGTTTTTCTATTTGTGTTGGGATTGATTTTGTAGATAAGTGACAGTACTATACGAGAAGAGTTTTGAAATGGATATTTGCTAAGACAGAGTTCGACCGTCTGAAGCGATGTCCCCGTGCGTCAGTCAACCAGCTAGCTTTTTTGTGCGTGTTGTGAGTGAAAGGTGCAACGCACGCTTGGAAAGTGAAACGGTTAACTGAAACACAGACAGGATTCGCCGCGGCCGCAGCGGAGCATTTTTCCTCTAACACACCTTCCTCTCTCCCCCCCCCCCCCCCCCCCCCCCCCCCCACCCCCGGGGCAAGCGCAGTGTCGCCACGCACTGACTGACTGTTGGGAGGGTCGGGGGTGACACGTGTGACTTTTTCCTGCATCACACAAAGTCAACACCATTGTTCTAAGCGCCCCACGCTTTGACAGCTTAGAGCACAACTCAACGTCGTCCGCATCGGGAGGGGAAAAAAGCAGAAAAAAGAAGAAGGGTGTCCTACGTTTTCTAACCGCTTTTTTTCTGCTTTTTAAATGACTGTTGCTGTTTTGTGTTTGTAACACGAGAACAAAAATTGCTTGTGAGACTCGGTTGTGTGTGTGTGTGTGTGTGTGTGTGTGTGTGTGTGTGTGTGTGTGTGTGTGTGTGTGTGTGTGTGTGTGTGTGTGTGTGTGTGTGTGTGCGCGTGTGTGTGTGTGTGCACGTGCGCGTGTGTGCGCGTGTATGTGTGTGTGTGTGTGTGTGTGTGCACGTGCGCGTGTGTGCGTGCGTGCATAAGTATGTGTGTGTGTGTGCGTGCATAAGTATGTGTGTGTGTGCGCGCGCGAGTGCGTGCGTGCGTGCGTGTGTGTGTGTGTGTGTGTGTGTGTATGTGCGCACGTGCGTGTGTGTGTGCGTGCGTGTGTGTGTGTGTGTGTGTGTGCGAGCGCACGTGTGTGTGTGTGGGTGGGTGGGTGTGGGTGTGTGGGTGTAGGTGCGCGCGCGCGCGCGTGTTTCCGTTTTTGTTTTTACACCACCACCTTGTTGTTTTTGCAGTCTCCCAAACGACAACAATCCTCAAACTTTATTTGCTCAGACAACTCAGCTGCTTTCTGTGCTACACAAACCCGGCCACAAACACTGCAAGGCAGAAAGTCCACTCACGCCTGAATGACAGCGAAACTTCCACAACAGAGGGGAACACCGCTTACCATTATGTCTGTATTCATGTGGACAATAATGTGCAAGAACGAAACGGCTGCAGGTTCAAAGCTTTTCTGACTCTGAATAGGTGTTCCATAGAGCTTTGCGTAGAGCTCTTAATATCGTAAAGCAAGAAGAACAATCGATGTCAAAAGAAAATATTGACCCGTTGTTTTAGCGTCAGCGATTTCCATCTCCACCTGACGTCATAAAACAGGTAGGTGGCTGCGAGGGGTGTTAGTGAATGTTTTTTTCGAATGTGTTGTGTGTGTGTGTGTGTGTGTGTGTGTGTGTGTGTGTGTGTGTGTGTGTGTGTGGATGTGTGTGTGAATGTGTGTGTGTGTGTGTGTGTGTGGTGTGTGTGTGTGTGTGTGTGTGTGTGAATGTGTGTGTATGTGTGTGAATGTGTGTGTGTGTGTGTGTGTGTGTGTGTGTGTGTGTGTGTGTGTGTGTGTATGTGTGTGTGTGTGTGTGTGTGTGTGTGTGTGTGTGTGTGTGTGTGTGTGTGTGTGTGTGTGTGTGTGTGTGTGTGTGTGTAGTGGTGTGTAGCGTGGTCCGTGTGTTTGTGTGTGTGTGTGATGTGTGTGTGTAGTGTGTGATGTGTGTGTGTGTGTGATGTGTGTGTGTGTGTGTGTGTGTGTGTGTGTGTGTGTGTGTGTGTGTGTGTGTGTGTGTGTGTGTGTGTGTGTGTGGTGTGTGTGTGCTGTGCGTCGTCGGCGTCGTGTGTGTGTGTGTGTGTGTGGTGTGTGAGTGTGTATGGTGGTCCGTCGTGGTTGTGGTGTGTGTGTGTGTGTGGATGTAGAGAGAGAGAGAGAGAGAGAGAGAGAGAGAGAGAGAGAGAGAGAGAGAGAGGAGAGAGAGAGAGAGAGAGAGAGAGAGAGTTTATGTTCAGTGTTGAGTCGTAGTGGTTGTAACGGTGTTCGTGTGTGTATGTGGGCGTATGTGCTTGACAGTCTGCAATTGTCCCCCATTACAGTAATACAACGGGTTTCTTTTTTATTGCCATAGTATCGAACAAAGTGTCAAAAGAAGTTCGGAAGAAAAAAGAAAAAAAAGAAAAAAGTTAAAAAAGAAGAAGAAAAAACACGAAAAACAAACAAACAAACAAACAAGACAAACAAAAACAAAAACAAACAAACAAAAAACGACCAACATGTATCCAATCACAGACAGAAAACATATGTTCTGTATTATACATCAATGGTGTCCACTTCCTGCTGTTGTCAAACTCACAATGGTGACGTTGGACCATGACAGGAGAGCTGACATTCCAAACTCACGCTGTTCCACTGCCCCGGTAACAGCCTACCTTTTTTCCTCCCTTCCTTTGACAGTGATAAAGCGAGCTGCACGTGCATTGCTTCGGCATGACCCATTTTAGTGTGCTGGCGGGCCGATCGAGTTTGTGTGACAATAACGCCAATAATAAAGCCGTGTTTGTGGTGTTGTTTATTTGCTGCACAGCATTTGAAGTGGCGTCGCCTTCTTGTCAACAATAGGGATGGGTCTTTGTAGTCGGTCGCTATAACCCCCCCCCCCCCCCCCCCCCCACCACCACCACCACCACCGCCCTTTCCCCACCCCCCACCACCTCCACCCCATCGGCTCATCTCTCTCATTGCCATCGAGTGCGACTCACGCGGTAAGAAAGAGAACACGATGTATGATGACGATTTGATGGCGAAACATACACGTCTATGAAAACAAAATGGTGTTTTACAACTGTTGACAATGATTTTTGTTG
>JABMCL010000574.1:302500-312500 GCA_018857735.1 Alviniconcha marisindica | reverse complement strand
TTACATTACAGTTCAGCGTGCCAAAGGACTACGCAGTGACAGGGCTAAATTCCTTCGCATTTCACCGGACGACGCAGTGACATCAGCGTCGAGCAACCGAGACGATCTGTCTCTGCTGTCTCAGGAAAGCAACGCCCACAATTTCCATTGCGGCAGCTCCCTGAAACAGTGGGTCCACTTTCGGAAACGACTGTGGCAAATGTTGATGGCACTAACTTTTTACCCCCAGAAGCAAGATTGGCGAAAGGAGGATGTGTGTGTGTGTGTGTGTGTGTGTGTGTGTGTGTGTGTGTGTGTGTGTGTTGTGTGTGTGTGTGTGTGTGTGTGTGTGTGTGTGTGTTCGTTAGTGTTATTGTAAAGCCGGCTCCCACCTAGATGGGCGCCCTGTGCTCCCACCTTGTGCGTTAGATGGGCGCTCTAGAAATCCTCTTTGTTATTATTATTATATCTTTGGTGTGAGTTATCTCTCTAACTGGTACCGAGATGTTTCATTGATTTTCTGTGGCTGATTGTGTGAACTTCGAGGCAAAACTTAGCTTCTCGTAAAAAAATCAAAATAAATAAAAACCTTCAAAATAACTCGCTGTTGATGCTGCCTACTGACGTGCATACGGTTCCTGGCAAGTGTCAAATCGGAGCAGTGCGTTCCCCAAAGCCATCTTGAAGAGTGTAATCCAAGCAGTTACCGTGGTGTAAACCTCTCCAGTTGCGCCAACCTGTCGTCTGCTCACTGTCGGGACGCGAGAGTTGTCTCGCCTGAAAATAAAACCGATTTGGTTTTGAGCGAAATAACTTGACCCGCTTCAAAATGAGGTCAGTCTCCGAAGGAAATTACCTTTTTTGGATGAACAGATTGTAGATTGGCTATTTCGTTATGGCCGTAAAATTGAATAACTTTTCTGATGAGACATTCATGGTGTTAATTATTCAAAATAATTTCACGGTTGACCTGCGGCACCGATGCAGTGAATGTCAGTTGATGACGATTGTTTTTGTTTTGTTTTGTGTGTGTGTGTGTGTGTGTGTGTGTGTGTGTGTGTGTGTGTGTGTGTGTGTGTGTGTGTGTGGTGTGTGGTGTGTGTGTGTTGTGTGTGGTGCGTAGGTGTGTGTGTGTGTGTGTGGTGTGTGTGTGTGGTGTGTGTGTGTGTGTGTGTGTGTGTGTGTGGTGTGTGTGTGTGTGTGTATGCGTGGTGTGTGGTGTGTGGTGTGTGTTGTATGTGTGGTGTGTGTGTGTGTGTGTGTGGTGTGTGTGTGTGTGTGTGTGTGAGAGAGGAGAGAGAGAGAGGTGGGAAGAGAGAGAGAGAGAGAGAGAGAGAGAGAGAGAGAGATGTGTGCTGTTGTGGTGTGTGTGTGTGTGTGGTGTGTGTGGGGGTGGAGAGAGAGAAGAGAGAGAGAGAGAGAGAGAGAGAGAGAGAGAGAGAGAGAGAGAGAGAGAGAGAGAGAGAGAGAGAGAGAGAGAGAGAGAGAGAGAGCGCATATTTCTCTCTCTCTCCTCTCTCTCTTCTCTCTCTCTCATCTATCTCTCTCTTTCACATCTTCTCACACACACACCACACACACACACACACACACACACACACACACACACAACGCGGCACGCCGCGCGCACGCACGCGCGCCCCCACGCCCCACGTGTTCAGTCATGAATGGCATCCTACCGCGGGAGGGGGTAAGGTATCATTCTCCCGCACAGAAGCTCCAAGCCAACAACGATTCGGCCAATAATCACTCATCGTCAGAGCTATTCCCTCCCCCACCTCCCCCACCACCACCTCCCGACAACACACACACACACACACACACACACAACACACACACACACACACACACACACACACACACACACACACACACACACACACACACACTCCTTGTGTTACAAGCGAAGGATGGCGTATGTGCATTTCCGGCAGCAGACTGTTCTTTCGCTTGGCATTTTGACTCTGCTCTTGTAAGTTGTTTGAGGTACTGCTTTGCCCCCCCTCCCCGTCCCATCAGTCCCCCGAGAGAGAGAGAGAGAGAGAGAGAGAGAGAGAGAGAGAGAGAGAGAGAGAGAGAGAGAGAGAGAGAGAGAGGAAGAGAGAGAGAGAGAGAGAGAGAGACAGAGACAGAGACAGAGACAGAGAGAGAGACAGAGACAGAGACAGACAGAGAGAGACAGAGACAGACAGACAGACAGACAGACAGACAGACAGACACTGAGACAGACAGACAGAGACAGAGACGCAGAGAGAGACAGACAGGCAGACACACAGAGAGACAGACGGACAGACAGGCAGAGAGAGAGAGAGGGAGAGGGGAGAGAGAGAGAGAGGGACAGACAGACAGACAGACAGACAGAGAGAGGGACAGACAGACAGATAGTGTGTATGTGTGTGTGTGTGTGTGTGTGTGTGTGTGTGTGTGTGTGTGTGTGTGAGAGAGAGAGAGAGAGAGAGAGAGAGAGAGAGAGAGAGAGAGAGAGAGAGAGAGAGAGAGAGAGAGAGAGAGACAGACAGACAGACAGACAGACAGACAGACAGACAGACAGACAGACAGACAGACAGACAGACAGACAGACAGACAGACAGACAGACAGAGTGAAGGGAGGGGAGCAAAACATAATAAGAAGTTTGCAGCCACGCAATGCAATTGCTGAAAATAATAACGAATGTCCTCTGGGCACAACCTTCGACCTCTGACATCTAATGACTGGCATCAAAGGGATGCTGGCGGGACTGAAAGTGGGGGGCCGGGCTAACGGTACTTCTTTGAGAAGGGAGGGCAAGGGACGGGGGAGGGGCGAAGGAAGGAAGGGGGGAGATGAGTAAGGGCGGGGAGTGTGACGAAAGAAGAAGAAGAAGAAAACAACAACAGCAAACTACTTTCGCTTGAAAGAAACAATGGATACAGCAAAATAAAGCTGGCTAAACCCAGTTTGCTAGAAAAAGAATGAAAGAAAATATGCAGGCTACATAAATGATGGAAACGTGACCACAAAAAAAAAAGGAGAGAAAAAAACCAAAAAAAAAACCGACTTTCGTTTAAAAGAAACAATGGAGACAGCAACATAATTGTGGCTAAACCTAGTTTGCAAGAAAAAGAATGAAAGAAACTAGGTAGGCCATATAATGCGAAACCCATTACATTTTATTTCTCATAATGCGGCTTCATCACGATACTGGAATGTCGGTATTTCCATGGCTTTGTGATGATTTCATGTCTAACCACATTATTCTATACATGCCTTATAATATACAATTATTATGTAATCTATGAAAACAGATGTCTGTTGTTTGTCTATAAAATCCTTTTTCTTTGTTTCCACTCTGTAATAATTATTTCAAATATCGCCGCGAACTTATACATGTAGCTTTGTAATGATAACGTCGAATATCAAATCGAGCTATAATCCCCGAAATCGGAGTCTAGCTGCCAGAGTGTCGGGCAAAAGAGCATTTATACATTATACAGCAGCGTGTGAAGGTGTGGGGAAACGGTTGCACACGCAACCTTCTCACCCTACCTTGGGTAAGCCTCGGGGTTTTCGCCTGAGGCTCACTGTGAAACAAACAAAGTCTCGAATGGAATGGAAATTGGCTGTTAACGCCCATTCAACCATGACGGTTGTCTTAGATTCAGATTCAGATTCAGATTCTTTATTCACCAAGTTTTACAACAAGGAAAGTGTCTCGAAAGCGGTAAGCATACAAACATAAGCAAACAACAACACTGACATACATCAACTAGCAACCCATTTGCACTAACAAAACAACACCCAAACGCACATACACACACCTGCGAGCACACGCACAGACACACACCTGCACGAGCGCGCACGCACGCACGCACGCACGCACGCACGCACGCACGCACGCACGCACGCACGCACGCACGCACCACACACACACGCCATAAGTATGAGTAATGTTCCAATGTAAAATATAGTCCTATGTCTAATACTAAGATAGGCAAAATAAAAGTTCAACACACACACACACACACACGCACACACACACACACACATTTATAAGTGCCGAGTAAGAGTTCAATAACAGCAAGAAACTCGCGCGCACGCACGCACACACACACACACACACACACACACACACACACACACACACACACACACACACACACACACACACACACACACACACACACACACACACACACACACTCACTCACTCATTCATGCACCTTATCAGGGCGACTCAACAAGCTGTACGGTCCCGTTGGCCGTAATGATGTCAACGGTTACACTGACCTTCCGGAAAAGCAGCTTTCTTTGCCAGTAGATGCCAAACATTTTGAACAATCAAGCGGACAGCACAAGAAGAAGGAGATGGAGAGGAGGAGAGGAAAGAAAAGAATATCTGGCGAGGCAGCAGCAGCAGCAGCAGCAGTAGTAGCAGTAGCAGCAGCAGCAGCAGCAGCAGCCACCACCACCACCACCACCACCGTCCCCACCACCACAACCACCACCACCACCGCCCCCACCTCTACCACCATCACCAGCAGTAGCACCAGTAGCAGAAGTAAAAGAAGATAAAAATCACTAGCAAATAATCAGATTTTTTTTTTAAAAAGACAAATGACAAAACTTAAGGCTTAGCGATCAACTGAAAATGGTTGCAGTTCGGCAGAAAATCAATAGTAAATCGGACACGACGGAAGAAATTCTAAACAGCAAACTTAATTGCAAAAGTATTTTTTGATAAGCACACCAAACTGGACAATAATATCCACATTAAAAATCTTACGACAAGAACTGACACAAAAGAACTGAAACTTTAGGGTCACACATTTCTCACACATACGTAGAAATGGAAATGCCCAACTAAAGGTCAGGGAACACATTCTGTGCATAGAAAGCATTCCAGGCACTTGTATTAACAATAGAGACCAAAGTGAATGGCGTATTCACAATTCAGTTTTCGAAGAAGTCAACTCCTAAACACTGTCGGTGAAAACCAACGAAACAAAATCAAAACTCGAACATCAAACAATTGTCCCCATCAACAAATAGGCTAAACTAATAGATAACTTTTGTATAGCGCTATTCTCTGGTCTGCACAAACTCACTGTCTCAGGTCCGATAATTCCAAAATTAAACTGCTCGTCTTCCTGGTGTTTATCCGTACTTGGAAAAGAAAAAAAGAAAAAGTCCACGTAACAGACTTCAAAACTACGCAACAGTTATAGGCCTACCGCCGCAACCACTTCACGCGGTCCCTAAATACAACCAACACCAATGCATTTCTGTGTAATAGTAGCGCCAGTTGAACTTGAAAATAACTTGACCCAGCTTCCGGGCCGGAAGTGGGTCCTCGGCTGACGTTGTTGAACCCGTTGCGACGTTTTGTCGACCGGTTCCTGTGTACGTGATCCACGGACCGGCTGCGTGTAGTCCGGCGACGTTGGAACAGTCTCATCTCCAGCTCCTCGGTCTTGTGGGTCGGTTGACCAAGTCTCGTGCTGGGATGCTGCATCACTGCCGAACTCCTCGTGCACGTCGCTAGTGGTTTAACCTCCTCTCCCTCCCTCGCTCTCCCTTCACTCACCCTCCCCCCTCCCCCCCTCCCCACCCTCCACCTCTCCACAACCCTTCAACGCTGTGTCTGCATCGCTGAGACTGACAACAAATCCAGGAAGATGGACTTTCGCCAGCTCGACCTCCTTGACTTGGACAAGGAGAAACGGAGACTCGGGAAGCTGGTATGGACGACACAGCTAAGAGGTGCTCATCCACTGTCTCGAAATCCAAGGACTCAGAGGCCCATACTACTACTACTACTACTACTACTACTACTACTACTACTACTACTACTACTACTACTACTACTACTACCACTACTCCTACTCTTACTCCTCCTACTACTACTACTTGATAGTGACATTTCTATATCGCATTATAATCATAAGTATTTTAAGTGCTATACTGGAAAAAGTTATGTTGAAGGCAAAATTCTGAAAGGTAGAATTTCTGTCAGTAGGCGAAACATGTAGGTTATACTCTGACCTACACCAAGTAAAATCATTATGAATATATGACGGTAGGTTACTCGCTGTTTAACTCCCAAAATCTAGGACCGAGAACATTTTAGTGGATGCCCACATCGTGTTTCTCAACAAAACTCGAACTGCAGTATCACAGGATAATTCACTGCACATGTACCGAGAGAACAACAACAATAACAATAATGGATATAGCTCTTTTTGGGCGCAAATCTTTTTGCAAAACAAAAACCCAGTCAGCTTGCACACACCTTAAAAGTAAGTAAGTAAACGTGGTGCTTAACGTCCACAGAAATCTTAAGGCTTATTAGGGACGGGGAGAAGGGGGGAAGCGGGTATGAAGGTGGGGGAAGAGGGAGACTATATACTTACATAGCTACACTGTCACCACCAGAATGACTCCTGCATTAAGATGGGCAGCGATGAGAGCCATTTTAAAGTTTAATTAATTGTGAGAAACAAAGTCACAAGACTGTGTCCACAACTTTTGAAGAGAAAGGAGAGCTGAAGCAGATTCGAACCGTGGTCCCTCTACTTGCCAGCCTAACGCCTTACCGCTAGGCCAAACCGGCTCACGTACACACCTTTCACGCACACAAGTTTATATACACGTAGGCATACACGTACTCTATGGTGAAAGGAATCGTCTATCCAGGTTTGTGAAAAGGCCTGTCCAAAGAGGAAAGTCTTGAGCCGGGTTTGGAACTGACAGACTGGGGAGATTTCGCAGACAGGCAGGCAGCGAATTCCAGACAGATGGAGCAATGACACTACTCGAGCGCTCACAAAAGATTTCAAACTATATGAATTTCGGAATTTTCGAAAGCTTCTCGCTTGAGGATCGGAGGGGTGCGAGAGGTCTGGTATGTGCAGAGCGAAGCTAAAAGGAGTAACAGAGGAGTGTACTGTGGAAGTGACGGTACGCAAAAGTTGCTATCGTGCATTCGCGGCGGAATTTTACACGCAGCCGGTGCAGTTCACACGAACTAAGCTTGCATCGAGCCAAACGGGCGTGCCAAATTTGGTACGTCCTTTACTGACCGTCGTTCTACTGTGTTGGTGAGGACTGACAATGACCTGTTGCCATGCCGCCGCGTGTCTGTCTCGTGACTGCTGGCCTTGGTTGAAGGCTCAGGGACCAACCAGCAAATCCGGCTCTAAGTGGACGAACAACGCTGATTTCCATTTGCTTCTGTCGAGAGATTTGTTTATTGCGAAACTCAATTGCTTTCATGTGATGCGAGGAGTTTTCTTGTTCAAATCTCCCCGACTTCCTGACAGGCGAAGGGAAATAACTTGTAATCACTTCCTGTTCGTCTTGTTGCAAACCCCACTTGCGCACTTCTGTATCAGAGCGATACAGCCATTCTAGCGCTGCGTAACAGTGACTTCACCTCCTGGGTATTTTTGATGATTGCTGGAAAACTGACTCAGGAAGTGATGTACTATATATAGACACTGACCTTGATTGTTTCCAAACAGAAATCGGCGAATCTAGTAATTTGTGTTCTCAGAACTAGTTCACCTTGCGAATAAATCGTTTGAGATGGGATGGGGATCTCTCTCTCTCTCTCTGTATTTGTGTCTCTGCCTCTCTCTGTCTGTGTCTGTGTGTCTCTCTCTCTGTGTCTCTGTGTCTGTCTCTGTCTGTGTGTATCTCTCTCTGTGTCTATGTCTCTCTGTCTCTCCTCCCCCCCCCCCCCCCCCCGTTTGTGTGTGTGTGTGTGTGTGCGTGATGTGTGTGTTGTGGGGGGGAGGGGGGGGGGGGAGTGAGGGGGGTGTACCTGCCGCTTGCCTGCGTGCCTGCATGTGTACGTGTGTTGTTTCTCACTTGACCTTGACAACGTTGCCTAATAAAATGTGAAATTTTCCCATGCAAAATCTGTTACGCATAGTGCTGAGTCAAACTGAATTTCCCGCTTGATGCATCCGACTGAAAGTCTCCAATCTTCCCAGATCATCCGACAGACTAAAAACGGCCATAGCGATCACTCACTCATTTCGGATTGTGCTGTAATGTCTGCCGCTGACTGGACCACCTGCTTCGTTCACCCGATTGGTCAGAACTCCGGTCTTGGACCTCGTGACCAGGTATTCCTCTATACTTCCATTGTTTTATTTATTTGATCGATTTTTCGCTTGAATTCTTTGTTTTCCTTTCCACCTTTTCTTGATTTTGATTGTGTGGAATTTCTTTCTTTCTCCTGCTGTGGATTTAATTCTCAATTCTTTTTTGTCCCCCTTCCCCCACCTCCCGACCTGTTTTTGTTTTTGTTTTTGCTGTTGTTGTTCTTTTTAGTATCAATACAGGGTCGGTTTTGTTGTTTTGCTGAGTTAAGAAACCATGTCTTTCGTTCTGTGAAAGCAGCAAACGGCTGTTGTTCTTCTTCTTAAACATATTTAACGCTGACTGAGTTGTCTCCGAAGAGGTACTGACGGGGACCGAGGTTCCAGCAGCAGGTGTGGGAAGAGGGAGACTATACCTAACACTACACTGTCAACTCCAGAATCATGACTCCTGCATTAAGATGGGTAGAAATTAGAGGCATTTTAATGTTTCATTAACTGTGAGGAGCAGACAAGACACTGTCCATAAACCACAACTACCGAGAGAGAGAGAGAGAGAGAGAGAGAGAGAGAGAGAGAGAGAGAGAGAGAGAGAGAGAGAGAGAGGAGAGAGAGAGAGACAGACAGACAGACAGACAGACAGACAGACAGACAGACAGACAGAGAGAGAGAGAGAGAGACAGAGAGAGACAGAGAGAGACAGAGAGAGACAGAGAGAGAGAGACAGACAGACAGACAGACAGAGACAGACAGACAGACAGACAGACAGAGAGACAGACAGAGAAACAGAAACAGAAGGGGAAAAAAGAAAGGGAAAAAGGATGGAGGGTTGGGGGGGGGGGGGGGGGAGAAAGAACGAAACAAAGAAAAGCATAAACTGAATCGAACCGCGGTCCCTCTGCTTGCCACAACACCAGCCTAACGCCTTACCGCTAAGGCCAAACCACAGAGCGGCCTATGGCCAAACCGGTTCACAACAAACACTTGCGCACCGCCGCGCACGTTCATTTGAGTGAGTGAGTGAGTGAGTGACGCGACTGATGTGCGGAGCGAGCGCTGACCCGGTTGGCACGGTAGACAACGAGTTGTTTGGGTCAGGCCTGTCAGGCGGGCGGAGAACGTGGTCGCTAACGTCAGGTGACAGGTCATCCATCCAACTGGACCTGAGGCTGGTGAGAAAAAAACGTCTTCAGTCCGGGACTCTTCCGTTCTTCCGTATACCGGGACTGTGTTACAATCCATCGACCTCAGCTTTTGCTCCCATGCTGTGGGAGGCCTGAATTCCGTCTGGTCCCAGCTGACTTACATGTTCCACTCACTAGCTGCTTGTTATTACTTAACCCTTTGTGTTCCACTGACGTTCACGGGCTAGCAGTCAAAACCTTTTGAGGGAGAAACAAACGAAGTTAATATTACACCCGGGCTATGTGATACTAAAACCGCATAAAGGCAAGCATTGTTCTGGTTTTACAACGTACAGAATCAACACTGACACAAGGGAGTTAATTTAGCGCTCGAAATACGTAATACAAGTACAGCAACAAAGACCTGAGTCGCCTACTGTAACTCTCACCTGGCATGCGTGTCAGAGGTACATAAACTCCACCAGAGGTACATCCTCATTTTTCACAACGGACATCTAATTACAGAAAATGAAACAGTTCCAACATACAGCCTGTTATCCATATTTAAGGTCGTTGAGAATCAATGTCAGCGGTCCAATGTCCACCTTCCGATGAGCGGATATGCAGCTACTATTACTACTGCTACTGCTGCTGCTGCTGCTGCAGCTACTACTACTACTAGTAGAGAGAGAGAGAGAGAGAGAGAGAGAGAGAGAGAGAGAGAGAGAGAGAGAGAGAGACACACACACACACACACACACACACACACACACACACACACACACACACACACACACACACACACACACACA
>JABMCL010000574.1:262500-297500 GCA_018857735.1 Alviniconcha marisindica | reverse complement strand
ACGTATGCATCTTACTGCAGATTCAACAAGTAGAGAGAGAGAGAGAGAGAGAGAGAGAGAGAGAGAGAGAGAGAGAGAGAGAGAGAAGAGAGAGAGAACTCGAACCGAAAACTTAAGAGAGAGAGAGAGAGAGAGAGAGAGAGAGACAGAGAGAGACAGAGACAGACAGAGAGAGACAGAGAGAGAGAAGAGAGAGAGACAGAGACAGAGAGAGAGAGAGAGAGAGAGAGACGCTTGACGCTATGATGGTTTACTGTCTTTGGCTTAAAATAGCCCTTTCGACAAGGGGAGATAAAATAAATCAGTTTTAGCTTCCACACACATGCACCGACAAGCTAAAATAAATATGCCAAATAATTAAAAACAGAACAATGTACAAGTACACATACCCATACCGATACGCGACTCATAAGTTAGCTTAAGCTCTCACTCCTACTATAGTCATACTTAAACACACATACACTGTTTCACACGCGCGCGGCTACGCACGTAAAAACTGATTCATTTCTCCTACGCCTTGATTCAGCCATACGTAACCAAACCCATACTGATATAACTTGCAACGAACATTAGAGGCCCAATTTCTTTTAGCTCGTGCATCTAATACAGGTAACATCCTGTAAGCTTTGCCTGGTAATTTGGACGCCTCCAGTCTCGTTAATTTTAACCAGTAACGTGTGCATCTTACTGCAGACTCTGCAAGTAAAGAGAGAGAGAGAGAGAGAGAGAGAGAGAGAGAGAGAGAGAGAGAGAGAGAGAGAGAGAGAGAGAGAGAGAGAGAGAGAGAGAACTCGAACCCGAAAACTTAAGTTTACAAGGATTGTATTTTAGGTTCAGTCAAAAACCTAACAACTAGTCCTTGCTAAGCTACTAATGAGTAAATATAAAATTACAGGCATCATTTATATACATACAGGTATGAAGGAACGAGTGAAACGTTATACATGAGAATTTCCACACAAAACATAGCGTCAGTGTTCACAGCGCCAGATGCACACATGCATACGTCACTCAGTTACACATTACGAGCATACAACCAGCAAATAAGGCAGTAGAACATCTGAACAGTTCATATGACTAGTATTGGAAAAGAAAACAGAAGCAGTCAATGTTTATCTTATAAAAAATAAGAGTAAGGGAGAGAGAGAGAGAGAGAGAGAGAGAGAGAGAGAGAGAGAGAGAGAGAGAGAGAGAGAGAGAGAGAGAGAGAGAAGAGAGAGAGACAGACAGACAGACAGACAGAGACAGAGGAGAGAGAGAGAGAGAGAGAGAGAGAGAGAGAGAGAGAGAGAGAGAGAGAGAGAGCAACCCCTACACGCGTGTCAAACATAAGAGAGCAGAGTAGGTATAAAATTCGAACGATTACTTTTAGCCTGTGGCCCAATCGTCATCAAAAGAAATATACGAGTCGGAGTTTTTACCTTCTCGGAGTTAACACCGCGTAGCAAGGCTGCCCTGCAGCAGATCGAGGGCTATTTCCACCAAAAGCCAGGCAAAGGGGCAAGCGGCTCAGATTAGTGATACAAGAGATACGATATGTATCTGTTTTAATGAATTTATGATCAATGAGCGCCTGACGTTGGTTTAATCTCTCCATCCCCGATCAAAGCGGGACAATCTGGGCTGTTAAACCATCTGATACCACACACTGACGCGAGTTCGCTCCGGGCGGTAGGAAAGTGAGTGGCTCTCCTTCGCGTCGTCGTCTGCCACGCTGCGGACGTTTAATGTTGCGGAGACTCGTTCGCTGTCATTTTTCTTTTTGTTTATTTTTTTGTTAATTTTTTTTATTGCTAGTCATCTTGCTGTTTTAGTTTTTCAATAGAGGTTGTTGTTGTTGTTGTTGTTGTTGTTTAATAGGGTTTTTATTTTTAGGATTTTTATTTTTTTAATTTTTTTATTTGCGATTTTTGTTGCTGTTGTTTAAACCAATCAAAATGAAAAAAGCGCCCCCCCCCCCTCCCCCCCCTTCCCCCGGCCACTTCGGTCCCCACCCCCCCCCCACCGTACTTCACTCCAAACAAGAAAAGCAACTGAAACAAAAACGAAACACACACTCACACCACCACCACCACCATCACCACCACCACCACCACTACCACCACCACCACCACCTGCAACAACAACAACAACAACAACAACAACAACGAAACAAACGAAAAGAGCAACAAATAGTCCCCCCCCCTCCACACACACCACACACCGATAAGAACCAACACTGAACTACATCATCAAGAACACAAAACAGAAAACCAACCAACCAAGCAACGACCACCAACAACGGACAGTAATAATCGTTACAGCCAAAATCCACAGTACTCGACCACATCAGTATTACAATTACAAGTTGCTTGACTTCTATCAGATGACAGGGGAAGGGGACTGGAGACGGGGGTGGGGGGGGGGGGGGGGGGGTGGCGGGCAGGGGGTAGACCAGCTACACAATCTTTGATTGGTCTTTGCTGATGGTGGTGGGGGTGCTTGAGGTGGGGGCGGGGGGGGGGGGGGGTTGGGCGCTCCTCAAAAGCATCAGTGGGAAACAATCAAACAATCGGCTGTACAGATTTGAAATAAAACACTTCGGGTTCACACTTTGAAGATACAGCAGTCCGTCATTTGTCTTTTCCACAAACCGCATGGTCTGTCTGTCTACAAAGCAGGGGGCGGGCGGTAGGGGAGGGGAGGAACGGGGTTGGGGGGGGCGGGGGCGTAGGGGGGGGGGGGGGGGAATGAGGGGACGAGGCATACATGAGCGGAAAGCGCATGAAGTTCTCTTTTCCTAACAGCAATGTTGACAGGAATCAGTGACTGAGTTCGACTTTTAAACTCATGCGCATACACACAGATTGATCTAAGCACGCACGCACGCACGCACGAGCCACACACCAACCGACGCACGCACGCACACGCAAGCAGCACCGCACACATGCGCGCGCGCCGCACGCACACACACACAACACACACACCACACACACACACACACACACACCACGCACACGCACGCACGCACAACACAGCAAGCACGCACCACACACACGCAGCACGCGCGCACGCACACACACACAACACACACACACACACACACACACACAACACACACAGACAGCGCACCACGACGCACGCACGACACGCCGCCGCGCACGGCACGCACGCACCACGCACCACACACACACACACACCACACACCACACACACCACACACCACACACACACACACACACACACACACACACACACACACACACACACACACACACACACACACACACGTTGTCACACTCGCGCGCGAGCACGTACGACGCAAAATGACTACATGTGTAAATCAATGTTCCTTTTTACTCAGTAAAAGACTGTCAAACACTAAATGTGTAAATCATTCCAAAACTACGACTGAAGGGCGGTAATGTACACAATTAACGCAGTGCCGCTGCCCATTTTCGCCCAGTAAAATCTTTTTCTTCGACGAAAGCTCCTAAATTATTAATATACCGACGGATCGCCTACACAACAACAGAAAGCAAAATAAATTTAAATACACAGGCGGGTAAAAACTGACGAATTTCAGTGCAATGAGACTGTCGCCAGTGTAGGCTTAGCAGATGATGATGACGACCATGACAATAATGATGAAGACGGAGGTGGAGGAGGAGAAGGAAGAGGAGGAGGAGAAGGAGGAGGAAGAGAAGGAGGAAGAAAAGGAGGAGGAGAAGGAGGAGGAAGAGAAGGAGGAGGAAGAGAAGGAGGAGGAAGAGGAAGAAGAGAAGGAAGAGGAGGAGAAAGAGGAGGAGGAGGAGAAAGAGGAGGAGGAGAAGGAGGAGGAGGAGGAAGAGAAGGAGAAGGAGGAGGAGGAGGAAGAGAAGGAGAAGGAGGAGGAGGAGAAGGAGGAGGAGGAGAAAGAGGAGGAGGAGAAGGAGGAGGAGGAGGAAGAGAAGGAGGAGGAGGAGAAAGAGGAGGAGGAGGAGAAGGAGGAGGAGGAGGAAGAGAAGGAGAAGGAGGAGGAGGAGAAGAAGGAGGAGGAGGAGGAAGAGAAGGAGAAGGAGGAGAAGGAGGAGGAGGAGGAAGAGAAGGAGAAGGAGAAGGAGGAGGAGACGGAGGAGCAAGAGGAGGAAACGGAGGAGGACAAGAATAACGGCGACAAAGGACAACAGAACGACAGGAATGAATTTTTATATTACGCCATAATCCCTGCGAAGACGAGTTGCAGTTTCCTCTTTGAAGAAACATTAAAGGCCGACAATCCGTGCTCTCCATCAGGCAAGCGGCCATCACGAGAGGGACCGTCAACAAAGGAAGGAAACAGTTGGGAATACTAAATCAGAAAATAACAACTGGAAAGAAAAGAGGGGAGGCGAGGGGAAGGGGGTGTGTGTGTGAAAAGAAATATCTTCCGAACAATAGAAAGTTAAAAAAAAATAATAATCGGTTAGCAAACAAGTTTCGGATCCCGACCGACACAAAGGGAGAGAAGTTTCACAACCCAGCCGTCAAAGCCAGGTTGATTTGATTGTGCATGTATGGGTTCCACAAGGGTCACAACTCCACGTAAAAACTCGGCCTTTTTTCTTTTTTTATACCATTCCTCACAGCGCCCGTGTCTCCAGGATGGTTGCTAGGTGGCGCTAGTGGCTAGCAACGCGCTCCAGCCATCTGGTGGTAGTGAAAAGAGAAAGGGCGAGAGAGCATTGTAGCGTCGTTACAACTGCATCATAAAACCATCAACTTCGCTATGGAGAAGGCCACACAAGCAGCTATTAGGCCTACACCGAGTCGCGCACATCTATTTCTTCGACTGCCTTTCTTTCCCAGTTAGGTTTCTCTCAGTCTTTCCCTCTCCCTCTCTCTTGCTACCCCCCCCTCCCCCCCCACACACACCTTTCCCCCTTTCCCTCGTCTGCCCCCCTTCCCCTCTCAATCAGGCCCAATCTCACCGTCTCTCCCACCCCCCCACCCACCCCTCCCGTTGTCTTTCTCCTTCTGTCTTTCTCTTTCCATCCCAGGCTGTCTCAGTCTTTCTCCTCTCTGTCTGTCTCTCTCGGTCTCTCCTCCTCTCTCTCTCTCCCTCTGTCTGTCTGTCTCTCTTCCCCTCTCCCTTTATTGACTCCCCTCTCTTTTTCGTTCGTTCCTGTCTTTTCTTTTCCCTCTCTCTCTTCTCTCTCTCTCTCTCTCTCTCTCTCTCTCTTTCTCTCTCTCTCTCTCTTCTCTCTCTCTCTCTCTCTCTCTCTCTCTAATCCCTCGATCTTCTGTTTCTTTACTCTCTTCCCCTACTCCCTTTACCCCCTCCCTCTTTCTTCTTGTTCTTTTACCCCCTCGCTCCCTTTTCTTCCTCGTGCTCTTTTCTCTTAACCATCTCTTCTCTCACACCCCTCTCTCCTTCCTCTCTCTCTCTCTTCTCCTTCCTCTCCTCTCTCTCTCTCTCTCTCTTCTCTCTCTCTCTCTCTCCTCTTCTCTTCTCTCTCTCCTTCGTCTCTCTCCCCTTTCTCTCTCCTCCTCTCCTCTCTCTCTTCTTCTCCTCTCTCTATCTCTCTCTCTTCTCACCACTCCCCCCAGTCCCTCCCCCCGCCCCATCACCCCGCCCCCAGACCCCTCTCCACCCACTCGCTCGTGGTCTCCCACGGGGTCGAACTTTGTGGGCCATAAATATAATGCGTCACTTTAAATTATTCATTCGATATCAGTAATTCATATTTATTTCGATAGCAATAAACATAGTGCAGCTCGGCCATTCCTATGCTGCCCGTCAAAAGCAGAGGCGCACGCCTCAAACATCAACAGTTTAGCAACGACACAACAAAACACAGTAAATCTATTCAAATCATGGGGCAACTCAAGAAGCGATTGAATAGGATAATGCTTTTTGATTCTTCTTCTTTTTTTTCTTTTCTTTTTTTAACTACGGCTTTTCTCTCTCTCTCTCTCTCTCTCTCTCTCTCTCTCTTCTCCTCTCTCTCTCTCTCTCCTCTCTCTCTCTCTTTCCTCTCTCTCTCTCTCTCTCTCTCTCTCTCTCTCTCTCTCTCTCTCTCTCTCTCTCTCTCTCTCTCTCTCTCTCTCTCTCTCTCTCTCTCTCTCCGTGAAATAATGCCTGTAATTTCAGTGATATCTACTCATCAGTAACTTAGCAACTCAAGAAGCGATTGAATAGGATAATTCTTTTCTGATTCTTCTTCTTTTTTTTCTTCTCTTTCTTTTCTACTCTTTCTCCTCTCTTCTCTCTTCTCTCTCTCTCTCTCTCTCTCTCTCTCTCTCTCTCTCTCTCTCTCTCTCTCTCTCTCCTTATCGTATCTCTACTACTCATCAGACTGGAAACTACAATCTTTGTAAAAAAAAGTCTGATTGAGTTCTACTCTCTCTTTCTCTAACTCATCTCTTCTCAAATTCTCTCAGTCTCTCTCCTCTCTCTCTCTCTCTCTCTCTCCCCCTTCTCTCTCTCTCTCTCCTCTCTCTCTTTTCTCTCTCTCTCTCTTTGAAATAATGCCTGTATTTAGTGATATCTACTCATCAGTAACTAGCAAGGACTCTACAATCTTGTAAAATAATTTTCGAGTTCGAGTTCTCTCTCTCTCTCTCTCTCTCTCTCTCTCTCTCTTTTCTCTCTCTCTCCTCTCTCTCTCTCCTCTCTCTCTCTCTCTCTCTCTCTCTCTCCTCTATCCTGTGGAATGCCTGTAATTTCAGTGATATCTACTCATCAGTAACTTAGCAAGGACTAAACTACAATCTTTGTAAAATAAAGTTTTCGAGTTCGAGTTTCTCTCCTCTCTCTCTATTCTCTCTCTCCTCTCTCTCTCTCTCTCTCTCTCTCTCTCTCTCTCTCTCTCTCTCTCTCTCTCTCCCCCACCCACCCCCAATCCTGATTTGAAGATGCCGGGCCGTTTAAGTCGTGCTTGAGCACGCAGATGAAACTCACACGTTCCCCTTGAGCCATACCGGTCAAGCCCTGTGAATCCGCACGCTTTACGTACCAATCCTAAAAAAATATAATCACCCGCGCGCCTCAGAGGCTACTGCTATAGATGTTCTCATTACATCGTTAGTGGTCAAGCGCCATGTCCGTAAATGAACAATCTATACACACGCTTGTATGCAAACTGATTTATTCGGCCTAATGGTGTTCCTATTGAACCGGCGGCTGAAGAAGGAATTAATTGCGCAGGACATGCGCTAAATTAATGAGAATGTGATTACTGGGATGGGGTGCGTGCGTGACCTTGAGCTGGACACTCGCGAGGTTGAATGCTCGAAGTTATTTGCTGCAAAGTCGATTTTTTTCTCTTCAGTTTTGAGCCATGGTGAAGATCGTGACCTTTTGACTGGATCAGCAATAAACTAGGCATAAATTAAATCTAAAATCCAAATAAAAAAAATAATAATAAAAAATGCGGCATGCGTACTTCCTGATTCACGCTCGCGTTTCTTCATGGATCAGTTTGTCAACGCGTATTTGTTACCTGCGACTGCGCAGTAGCGGCTTTGATACTGATTGTTAATCATTGCAGTTAGTAGTAGTAGTAGTAGCAGTAGTAGCACAGCGGTAGAGCGACGGACTCGTGATCAGTCAATCAATGTATTATTTTATGTCTGTTCACAGCAAGGTGATCTCTCTCTCTCTATCTCTCCCCCTCCCACACACACACACACACACACACACACCACCACGCACGCACAGCACACAGCACGCACAGCACGACACGCACGCACGCACGACCACGCACGCACACACACACACACACACACACACACACACACACACACACACACACACAACCTCACACTATATGTATATAGAAGAACGAGAAGAAGAAGAAGAAGAAGAAAGAAAAATCATATATTAGTAAGTAATACTAACTTACCCACAAGACTATGAACAATCACTTTAACAACTGAAGTTCACGTATTATACGAAATATCTCTTACCCATTTTTTCCTGAAGTAACTGTCGTAATAGGACATTCAAGTAGTATGTGGTTAACAGATAGGACATTCTTACAAACGCATTCACTTTCTGTGAACATTTAGTGTTCCATGAAGTTATACGAAATATCTCTTACCCATTTTTGTTCTGAAGTAACTGTCGTAATAGGACATTGAAGTAGTATGTGGTTAACAGATAGGACATTCTTACAAACGCATTCACTTTCTGTGAACATTTAGTGTTCCATGAAGTTAGACGGAACATGTATATTACTCTTGCTAAGTACCTTGAACAGGAAGATAGCAAAGATCTGACTTTTTTCAACTTCTTTATACACAGTGTTCTCAAGTATTGGAGCAATTTCATGAGCAATCTCACGGACTCGTGATGGAAAGGTTCCAGTCCCGGCAGCAGTGGCAGGAGAATTTTCTTCTCCAGGGTCAACTTTCTGTGCTGACTCGTATTTCGATATCCGTTCCACTCCCGTGTTACGGCCGTAGTAGCACGTCAGTACAAGATCCCGGTGATTCTGCCAAAAGTGTAAGCGGCAGGTTAATACAGCTAAACACACATGCACCCTTCGTATGTGGCTTCACAAAAAAAAAATTGCCTCAGCTAGATCAGCAATAAATGGACACCGTTATATGCGTAACTAGTCAACTTTACAGTTTTTATTTTCACCAAACTTTTGTACTCATAGAAAAGAGAAGTGCTTTGCAGCAATTGGATACAGTAAAATATTTTGACGCTAAATCAAACCACTGAGAAAAATTGCGGGCTTAAAGCTAAATTTGATTTCTTAAATTTGTGTTGCGCATATAACGGAGACACTAAAATGATGAGAAAAAAAAAAATGAGAAAAAAAAAGTGGTAAAAAGCTAAAAGGCATATTCTACTCAATCTTTGAGCGTAAGGGTCACACAGTTATTAAATTTTGTACACTAGTACAACAGAACTTGCGCCGAGACGGCAGCAGTTTCATGTCACAACACCCATGTCACGTAACAACTAAACAGCCAGCACAGTAACCACTTCGGTGGATACTTCAAAAC
This sequence comes from Alviniconcha marisindica, assembly GCA_018857735.1. Taxonomy (NCBI): domain Eukaryota; kingdom Metazoa; phylum Mollusca; class Gastropoda; family Provannidae; genus Alviniconcha; species Alviniconcha marisindica. The sequence continues at coordinate 288,542 of JABMCL010000574.1, read as the reverse complement.
GCGCTGTGTACAGGGGACGCTCATCCAGAGTCGTGTACGACCAGAGCGGGAATCAGAGAATAGCGGCGTTATAGTTGCCATTGTGAAGCACTTAGGGCTCATCTCGAGATGGATGAAACGCGGCTCAACAAGTGTTCATACAAAATCAAAATCAAAATAGGAGGCGCTTTCTGAGAGTATGGATGATAAGTATGTATATATATGGATGGATGTAATGTATGTACATATGGATGTATATATTGTGTGTGTATATATGGATGCATATAATGTGTGTATGTGCAAGAATAGTGTGCGTGAATAGTGTGTGCTACTGCACTGAGGTTTTGTTCTGCGGACAGATTTGCCGCGTTTGCAAGAACCATGTTGTTAATGACTATTATCATCAACCAAGTTAACCCCCCCCCCCACCCCCCCACCCCCCCCGGAAAAAAAATCAATAAAAAAAAATCAACAACGCTTCTCCACCAACTGAAAGCTAAGTAGAACATATTTCATTCGTATAATTAGTATCGGCCTTGTATCTGTTCGGTTTGAGCACACGCAGACACAGACCCACACACAGACACACTGACACACTGACACACACACACACACACACACACACACAAAACCCACACACACACACACTACACACACACACCACCACACACAAACACACACACACACACACACACAACACACACACACACACACCACACCACACACACACACACCACACACACACACACACACACACACACACTACACATCACCCACACCCACACACACGCGCACACCACACCACCCCCCCCCCCACCACACACACACACTGACACATACACCCACACACACACACACACACCACACACACCACACACACCACCACACCACACACACTACACCACACACTCACACACACACACCCACGCACGCACGCACGCACGCACACACACACACACACATACACACACACACACACACACACACACAGAGCGGAATCAAGCCTGGAAGAGAAGAAGAAAAAGAGAAGAAGAAAAAGAAAAAAAATCAATTACGTGACTGAATAAAAGAGTGGAATACTGCACTGCATGAGGTGGACATGAGATTTGTAACATGTGCAATGATCCTGCTAGTGCACGTAGGTGAAACAGCTATTGCACAACAGAGTCTGCGTCCGTAAGAGCTGAAGCCTCGACTAAAAAAACTGAACTAAAAGTCCCTAACCCTGCCTCGACCAGAAGTCGAACACGCCGCCATTGTTGACTCGGTGGTGGATTTTACCGCCTGTCCTACTGCTTCACTGAGCTGTGGCCACGCCGCTCGGAGTCCCTGTGTTATATTCCAAGTGTTATATTTCAGTCACTGAAGTGGCCGGGAGTCGGAATCAGTTCAGTTTTGGCAAGTCTGAGTGAAAAACCGCAGTTAAAATAATAATAATAATAATAATAAATAATAATAATGTAACTTTTGTATAGCGCTATTCTCTGGTGTACCCAAACTCACTGCGCTTTACAACATTTCAGACATCATCTCAGACTTCATCTTCGTCTGAAAATCTCAGACTTCATCGAGTGAATTTTTTCTCGTCCCTTATTGTCTCTGTGGACGCAAAGTAACATTTGACGAAGAACTAAAAATTAAAAATGTCATTGATTTGACTGTGGACATTTTGATCGTTCAGCCGTACGAGTCACTGCCTGTACTGAGGTTATATAATTTTGACTAACTCCCACAGTCTTCCTATGGCCGTTGAAAGACTAATCGTTCTCAGGACTAAAAAACAACAACATAAAAACTTTGAAACAGAATGACTTCCAAGCACCGAACAAGCCGTGTAAAAACTAAACCAAAACAAGTCTTTTTCTTTCATTTTTTAAATCTTTTTTGACCATTTATCTGTTGTCTAAGTGTCGTTTTGGGGCTTGATAAAAGGGATTTCCCCGAAAATGTGCATACTGCGTGTCCGTGTTCAAATGAATAAGCGTTCGTTTGACTGAACCTTTTTGTGTTTGGCCGATCTCGTTCTCAGGACTGTCACAGCTGTGCCGAGCCAACAGGGCGGTAATGAGGGAGTCGCTGGGTGGGGCGGGGGACTGGGGGTGGGGGGACTGGGCGTTCGAAAACTCATGATAAGGCTAGTCAGGGATGAGTGGCATTACTGACTCGAGAGAGAGAGAGAGAGAGAGAGAGAGAGAGAGAGAGAGAGAGAGAGAGAGAGAGAGAGAGAGAGAGAGAGAGAGAGAGAGAGAGAGAGAGAGAGAGAACTCGAAATCGAAAACTTTATTTTACTCGGATTGTAGTTTAGGTTTAGTCACAAACTGTCTACAACTAGTCCTTGCTAAGCTACTTATAAGTAAATGTTACAGGCATCATTTATATACATAATTATAGGCATGAATGAATGAGTTAAACTTCAAGTTATAAATGAGAATTTCCACACAAAACATAGCGTGTGCATAGCGCCAGATGCACACATGCATACACCACTCCGTCATAATTATGAGAGAGAGAGAGAGAGAGAGAGAGAGAGAGAGAGAGAGAGAGAGAGAGAGAGAGAGAGAGAGAGAGAGAGAGGGGAGAGAGAGAGAGAGGGTGTGGTGTGTGTGTGTGGTGTTGTGTGGTGTGTGGTGGGGTGGAGAGAGAGAGAGAGAGAGAGAGAGAGAGAGAGAGAGAGAGAGAGAGAGAGAGAGAGAGAGAGAGAGAGAGAGAGAGAGAGTCCACCTGTGTGCTTTGAAGAAGCCGACAACAGCTCAACCTTAGTCTAAAATAGGTATCACTCTAACCCAGTAAAACTTTGTAGAATAAACAAGTTGTGTTGAATTTGATACCCAAAGTATTGTGTCCTTCACCAGCAAGACACTTGGTTGAGCTCCCAACCCATAAAAACCACGACTCCACACTAAACCAGTGACCGTGCATAAGGGACGTGGACTGATCGGATTTTAATTCGGTTTAAAGACTTAATTACCATGATGGATTTCAGACACGCACTAAAGCGCAGCGCATCCGTCTAGGGTGGCAACGGCTTGAAAAGAAATAGAGTGTAAACAAAACCTCTCTCACTGCGCCAACCCCACTGCCATATAAGGTAGCACAAAGGCGTGCCGACAGATCAAAGAGACCGCCGCGGCGCTGGAAAACGAACTAAATTTATACGAGTCTCTAGCCTCCACGAAGTCCAAACAAATTACTTTTATGGAAATATCATTAACGTAGCTATACAGACTGATTTGGCGGTGCTAATATGTCTGTGCAACCGTCAAAAACCAGCATTCCCGCCAGTTCGCCTCTTGACCTTTCCACCACGCCACTGCCTGCTAGATGGTTGAGATTGTAGATCGGCGGCGAGATCAAAGGGAGCGGGCTGAAAACATCTAATTCAGACGCATAACAAGAGTGTTGCCGGCGACAGCGCCGCGCGGTCACTTCTGCTTTGTTCTTGACACCGAGTGCACGCTGACTCGGGGCTGTGGTCATAATTTAATCTTTTCGCCTCTCTCTCTCAGTCCCAGGATCCGTGCTTTCTCTACAAGTTATTGACGAGTTGGATGGTTTTGCTGGTGCGGAATATTCGTCAAGAGCGAGCGGACAGACAGCTCTCCGCAAGCAAGCAAGCAAGCGCGCCGTGTACTGCCAGTGCGCAGTGTGTGTGAGTGGATCGGCGAAGTGAGTGTGAAACTGAAAGAGGTCGAGTGTGTGTTGCCGCCGCGATGGAAATTTACCCACAGGCCAGGGATCGGAGCTGTTATTTGTGTTGCCGCAACCTATTGTGATTACACTTGCTTACTTTGAGATATCGTTGCCTGCAGCTGTTTGAAAACGACTGAAAATGCAACAAACTTGCTCACGCGAAGAGAACAACATTCGCAGTGTTTCTAAATCGAGCACGAGCGCATGACTAAGTGTGTCTGTAACGAGTGATTTGATTGGCCGCTTACCCAGAGGCGAACGAGTACGGCGGCTGTAATTGGTTGTGATGAGATTGCCTTTGCGTAGTGTATTCATGGCGGATTCAAAACGTGTGTCGAGGGTTGTTAATATCCTGTGTAAAAATTAGATCACAGTGGAGAACTTTTGACCATGCCGCATATGAGTTCAGGCGGCTCAGAGGATTTTTACTCCACAGATGAAGTTAAAGTGTACAAAGACGAAGGGAACAAGGACGAGGAGAAACGTTCATCGGAAAATCTTTCGGAGGAAAAGTTGGGTTTAGTCACCGAGTCGGAGGAGGTGAGTGCTGGGCTCTCTTCAAACAAATGACGAGCCTTTGATCTTTTTCGAGGTCATGTGGGTCCGATTTACCAAGCTCCAACGCTCGCATTCGTTTTCTGGTGCGATTTTAGCCTCAAATAATGCTTCTTTCTGTTGTTGCAGGGTAAAAATTCGTCCATACAAGGCAATCCGTATGCGGAATCGGAGAAGGGGAGCGGCAATCGAGTGGACGATGGTAGGTTTTCTCAAGAGGCAGTCGAGCGTGTTGTGTGGCCTTTGCTTTGTATGACTATGAGCTGACCGAAACTTTGCATGGCTGGTAAAAGCCCGCATTTTAGAACCCGAAAACTACCGTTCCCGCTGATGTCTTACCCTCCAAATCGATTTTCATGCATTTTTTCATTGAAGGGGAGTCTGGAGAAGGAGAGTGTGTGTTGTGTTCGGTGTGTTGTTGCACGCTGCTGAGGTATGTCGGCTGGGGCTTTTGATGTGTGGAAGTATGCAGAGGCGGTGTGTGCTGTGCGTTGCGCGCCCTTTGTCCGGGACAATGGGCTGGCCACTCCGCGCCCCAACGCTACTCTCCAGCACTCCCCCGCTCCGAGCTTCCCCTTTCCTGCCCGGGCCCAAAACTGCCCACACACTTCAAAGGGAAATAAATTGCTCTGTGGGACAGGGGGCTCCAGTCTTCCCACTGTAATAGTGTAGGCTAAATGAAATTTGGAGATTCTTTTTTTGGGGGGGCGGGGGGGGGACGTCTTTTCTTCTTCTGTGGACTGAAGTCGTAGATTTTTATTTTACATATTTTTGCAGCTGTAGAAGTGCTAGAACTAGATTATTGGAGTATTTTGAGCAGGTTACTGTCTTAATTTAAACTAAAACAAAATTAACAAAATTGATAGAATGTTTTATTTGGAAAGGATTTTGATGTAGCCATCTCATAACGTAGACTAATTTGTCTTTTTTGAAAGAAATCGGCCTCATTTCGTGCAGAAATTTCTGAATGGAGTTTTTATCCATTTCTATTTTTCTAGCTTTGGCTTAAGCAAGTTAGACTGACTGTGTAATTCAACATGAATGCTTTCAGCTAATCAGTTTTTGTAAATTTTGAGAACATGTGGGATAATATCACATTATGAGGAGTGAAAATACTGTGGAATTTTTGATATTTTCAGGAATGATCAACTATCAGTACTAAGTTTCTATGTATTAAAACCATTTTCTGGTCAACCCAAACTGTCAAATGAATGGATAAATCACAAAATAAGCAAGCAAAAATCCCCACCACTTCAATTTCAAATGAAACGGTTAAATTTGTTCCTGCTAAGTTAATGAATTATTTGCCAACTGCTTCTGTTTGCCCAGCAACAGTAATAATGCAGTACTGTTTCTGTGCAAGATTTTACTTATGCCTCTAAGTCTGTAGCTGATTTCATGTCTTTCTCTATCTCTCTTGCAAAACGGTAGAATGCAGAAAGATATATTGAGACTGACAATTTCTTGAAAGTTTGCTCCCCTGTACTTCTTGGCATTAGGCCTCTCCGTTTGCCCCTCCCCTCCTAGCCGCTCAGCTCTTTGAAGTTTCTTCTTTGATGTTTTGGCTCGAGACGTGAAACTGTTGTTGATTCGCACGTTTGGTGATCTCATCGGAAAGAAGGAACGAGGGCAAGGAAGGAAGACATGTTGCAGGGTCTTGTGGTAAAGTTGCGATGAAAGCGAAATGAATGGAAGCGAAATGAAAGAAATGTTGTCGTTAGGTTACATATTACTTTGCGCTTTTAAATCTGGTTCCCGAATCATCCTGAGTTGACCATGGGTGGTTGAGGGGATCTTAAGTAAGTTAAAATTAAAGCACTAACGATTTCTGGTCAGTGGGTGGTTTAGTTGTTAATTATACTTTTATAGTGCTCATCTAAAATAGTGATCACCCTACAGTGAACTGATAATATGCATACATGTACAACTGGTGCTAAAAGTAAGCATCAGAGATTAAAATTGTGTTTTTAGGAATTTGATATGTTGAAAATACTTCAGTTGTGCACAACAATGGAAAGAACATTTGAAAAGTACTGATTTATTGCCACAAATGTTCCAGCACATGAATACTAAGAGTATGACTACTATTGTACTAGGGTAGTGCACTGAGTGTGTATATTTTTGTGGGGGTGGGGAGACTCAGAGGGAGAGAGTAAGTAAGTAAGTAATTTGGTATTTTATGCCCAGTCAACCATTACGGTTATCTTGGGGCGTGAGAGAGGAAGAGATCGTTGTTGTTTTTTATATATATTTTTTACACAGGATAAGAAGAGATCGTTGTTTTTGTTGTTGTTGTTTTTACACAGGATAAGACTAGAATTACAACTGATGAAAGAAAGACAAAATATCAGACCAGAAAGACAGTAGTTACTGAATTCCATACCAAGAAACAGTGAAACAATATGGCATGCAGTAATGGCCATAAGAGATGCAACTTTCTTGTTTGGAGAAAATTGAAAGTGAATGTAGGGAATGTATTTTTTCACTATTAATGTATTATTCTGTGTTTACAGTGAGATCGTTCTTCAAAAGTTTTATTGATATGTAATAATGTATGCATTTAAAGTATTAAACAGTAGTAAAACTAGAATTTATAATATTTGTTACAAAAAGTCAAATTTTGCATGATCTACTCTGTACTACTACTAGTAAAGTAGTATTAATGTGATCTTTGTGTGCATTCATCTAAAAAAAATCAAATCAAATCATAGAACATTAAGATTTCAGTTTGTGTTAAAGGTCAGGCAGTTTAATCTTTTAAAAGTGAAACTTCCTAATCACATTGTTAAATGCAGATATTTCTATTCTCATCAGCTATAAATAAAACTATGAAACTTGTGTGGCTAGAATTATTTTTTAAATCTATCTTTCAGTGACCGAATGAGTCATTCTTTGTGGCAGATTTTCAAAAAAGTGAAGTAAGATTTTATGGTGTGCAGCTGGAAGCCTGTACAGTATTGTTGTTTCCTACTTTTGTTCTGCTGTGTTAGACAGAGATTGAGAGAGGGAATTCTATGGGGAGTTTTGCTCCATCTGGGGTCTGATACTTGCCATAACAAAAACAGACAAACAAACAGAAAATCAGAATCAAAGATGGCTGCTAGTGTTTTCAATGAACAAAGATCCAAATACACAAAAGGTTAAAAACAATGCAGGTTTTAATAGGGCAACACACAACATGCATACATTTTCAGGATAAATGCCTTTTTCAAGGAACAGGCACAAGACAGATAAATAATGGTAAATGAAAATTGTCAACTGTTTTAATAATGGTGCTGGTGTGTTTGGAGTCATAATGCTTTGGAAACTATTTAAATAAGGTTTTGTAACTCACTGTATATTACATGTTATATGTTATTAAAAATGATGTGGAATTGTACCTTGATTACTTTGAAAAAAATGGCCAGTCTTATAAAACTGTAAATGCTGTTTTGTCCTAATACAGTATTTAATATTAGCACTGTACATGTTTTATAAGAACTGATACTATATGTTAATATTGTTATATAATTATATAAAAAATGATGTAGAGACTTACCTTGATTAGCCGGAGAAAACTTGCCAGTCTCATAAAACTGTTAATGCTATTTTTGTTTCCTATTTTTTTAATACAGTATTTAATATTAGCACTGTACATGTTCTCTAAGTATAAGAACTGGTGCTGTAATTATGTTATATAATTATATTTTAAAAATGATGTAGAGACTTACCTTGATTAGAGGCAGAAAACCGGCCAGTCTTATAAAACTGTTAATGCAATTTTGTCCTAATACAGTGTTTAATATTAGCACTGTACATGTTTGATAAGAACTGGTGGGTCTGTTTTCATTGAGTGTGACATTTGATTTTGAGTGAAAAACAAAACTAATATTGTTTGCCCACTTTTGTTTTCCCTCTAATCTTACACAAGTTGCTGTGCTCATTGAAGTGGTCATGAATAGAAGTTGCAAATGTTAAAGATGATATGTCTCGTGCACGTAAAGAGTTAATGCATATTATCCCACTGTTCTGCTGGTAATAAAGAAGTTAGAAGTAGTTCTAAGTGAAGTCAGTAGGAAGAACAAGCTCGCAGACAGATTTGAAAGGGAAAAAATTGGAATGAGCTTCTGAAGTAGATGTTCTGTCTTCAGATTTTAGGAATATAACATTGGAACTAGAAAAGCATTTCAGTCAAATTGGCTGCAACTGCACCCCCCCCCCCCCCCCCCCCAACCTCCTTTATTCAAAATGTTGTGCTTCACAGTTAGACCATGCATGTCTAACTCCAAGAGTCTGTAGTGACACTACAGTGGGTTGGTAGTCTTTGTACACTGGGTTGGTAGTCTTTGTATCAAGTGATCTGTTGCTATCAGTATCACTATATCAGTGTGACTGTCTGGTCCAGTCACTGCTCACTACCACTACTAGTACTTTAGCCTTTAGGTAGAGTGTCTTGCTATCTGTAAAATTTGCCCACACTGGTGGCTTTGTTTAGAATCTGCAGCAGGATTTTAAGACAGGAAGTTAATACTTCTGGTGAAGATGATGGATCAGTCTCTTTCATAGTGCTACTGTTAGCTAAAGTGTATGAAAAATGTTTCATTAATTTATTTTTGCGACAGATTGTTGGCTCCCATGAAAAAATTATTGCTCTTTGTATTGATCAGTGTTGGTCTGATGGCCAGCTGGCTGTAGCAAGAACGGTAACAATATTCTCAGTAACAAAGGAGGTTTTTTTGGTTGTTGTCTGCTAATGCTATCGGTCTCAGGGTTAGCTTTCAAACTACACATTGCATGGCCATGCACAACATGCTTATTCTTGACTGTCATTTTTGGTGACTGAATGAGTATCATGTATTACTATTAGTTATACTGTTACACTTTACAGTGTTCACAGTCCATCTTTTTCAGGGAGGTAATGCCTGTAATGGAATCTTTTGTGATCATATATTTCTCCAGCCACAGGGCTCCCATTAAGTGATTAACTCACAGATATGTGTCCCTTATGCATTAGAACTGAAAAGGACACCCTAAAAACTTGCATCTGGAGAATCCCACATTATGCACTAAAAGCTGCCAGGTGACTGATGTTTTTTTCTAAGTTCATACCTGCTGTTCCTGACTGATTTAGAATACAGCCTGTGAAGAAGTTTGTCATGCTCCATTTGAAGTCAGTGACAGGTTGTGCACACTGAGCCATGCAATTTTTGTACCATTTGTGCCACAGTGCCAACAGCCATTCACTCCATCTGGCATCTGTCACATTCATTCCTCCTCCCATGCCTTCAAAACTGCATTAAAAACTCCCCTTAGGCTTAGATACAAACAATACTGCAACAAATGATTTCAAATTCTGTCCTCTTACTCCCCCCCCCCCCCCCCCCCCAACATACACACACACACTTATCCTCCCTCACTCCTTGTTACTTTCCTTCTGTGGGTGTGGTGTGTTAAAAATCTACAATATTATGACTAGAAATAGAATTTGTTTTGATGTATACATTTTTGTTGATTGTGTAAAGCTCGGTGTGCTCACCTTTTGCCTTGCTATACACAGCGCTATAGAAATGACTGCTATTGTTATCATTACTTTACACTGACATTGACAGGTAGTGAAGTACATTTTCTCTCATACCTCAAGAGAACTAGAGGGCTATACATGTTAATTTACATCGTCAAGAGACGAAGACACGAATACACCAACACACAGGTCACAGTTACTACCAAGGTAACAATTGAGTCCTGTCAGAGTTATATATCCTACATTATAACTCTGTATGAGTCTTAACTCTAAGACATATTGGTATTCTGGTTGTGAAAAGTTTAGTATCGAAAGTCGTGCAGAGAAACGGGGCTAACTAGAAATCTTTGCACAGACTGTCAGTGACAGTGTGTAGGCTTCTCATGAAACTAGTTTGTTGTTAAAAAAGCAGTTAAAAAAAAGAGAAGGAAACACAGATAAATGGAGTGTTTAAAAAAAAAATCTTTTGTTTTAAACAGTATTTATTTTGCTCAAACTGGCACCATAGTAACGATGGGAAGCAACTCAAGTTATATATGTGCCTGTGGTGGCAAGTCATGATAGATTCATACATACATTTAATTACAGAATCAGCCCTAGCTACTTGTAGTAACTATTCTGTTTTCCATTTGCAATTTGCAAAAGATAAAACTTTAAAAGCTTTCCCTTCATTCTGTGTTTGGTTTTGTTCTGTTTCAGTGATTCCTATCATTACTTTAAAAAAAAACCGACATTCTATAATGGTCTTGTGTTTGAGAGTGCTACATATTTTGCTACCGAAAAATCCTTATGATACTGACAGATGGATGCTACTTAGTACTAGTACAGTAGTAGTAGTACTAGAGCACATTTGCAGTTGGCAGGGCTGCCAACCACCTGAGTAATACAGGCATGGAGAACTATAACTTGTGCAAGAAAAGGCCTTTGAAAAAAGAAATGCTGCCATAATGACCAAACACAAATAACAGACCTGAAAAAACTAAATTTGTACAACTAAAAATGGTAATGTCTGACAGAAGTGAACACACAGCTGAGTTGTAGAGGGGGCAGTGGGTATGTGCCTATCAGTATACTCCTGCACATCTGCTGTGTTGTTTTAGAATTGCCCAGGGACACTCTAAAAGGTGTAGCAGGGAGCCCCATGGACCCCTAGAATACTCAAGGGGAGCCATAAATTTAGTTTATATTTAAGAAACAGCTGAGCTTGAATACATCATTCAGAAAGTTTGTACTCATAGACTGTCAGGGTTGTATTGTCTTGTTCTGTTCAGACCAAAATTAAAGTTTGTATACAGCTGTTAAATTTGATTAGATGGACAGCATCAGGCACACAACACTTTCCATGACTTTAGTGTGCATTGACATTGACAATGTCTGTGCTTGGAGAAGAAAAAGAAAACAGAAGAGAAAAGAAATAGAAAAAAAAGATGGGATTGTTTGGATGCTGTTTGAGTGGGGTCTTTGAAACAATCATTGTATGACAGTAAAATCCATTAAGCTTCATACATTCATAATCAAATGACTGTTGAAGGTTACAGCCACAAGAGATTTTGAAAAACAATGAATTGTAATATTGTAAATGTTTTTTCTTATACTGTTATTCAAAGACTGCAAGAGCTTCTGTCTGTACCAGTTATTATAACCCCTCCCCCCACCCCCCACCCCCACCCCCACCGTCCCCCCTAACTATGCACCAAATGTGGGAAAATGGAAACATAATGAATTTGCCGAAACAAAAGGTTTTAATTAGTCGGGCCATAATACGCCACATCAGTTACTGGATACCAACAACATGGGAAATATTTTGAATATTGTACTTTGTAGTATGGAAGCAGATGGTACATATTACTTTGTAATATGGCAGCAGATGATACATGTATAGGTGCACCAGCCCAGTTCTCATATCCTGTGAGATGTGGTTAATAAGATGAAGCTGAAATCAGTGCTGCTGCCGTTTTCTCTTTCATACTTGGTTTTAACCTGCATTTTAGTATGTGTGTGTGACAAATAATCAGTGTGTGTGACAAACCTTTGGTGTGTGTGTGTTATGGGCAGGAAAGGGAGCAGAGTGATTGCTAGTACAGCTCTAGTAGTATTATGGACAACCATGTATTTGACCAGTTACAGTGATTGACTGACCAGACTTCGTGGACCACATTCATCACCTTATACTACTTTTTACTGGTTATAGATGTCACACCAGTTTGAAAAATGTCTAGCATGATCACTGCATATGCCGACAGTATGACTAGGTATATATATGCAGTCTTTTCATATTCCATTTCTGCAATATTGTGCAGGGCTTAAAATTTCTGCTGGTCCAGTGGTCCATGACCACTGACTAAAGTAAATTGCCAGTGGACATAAGTACTCTCCCTTCCACAGGTCTGCCGCTAGTGCCAGACCAGTAATGTTTATGACAACTGTCCAGAATTATTTTAGCCCATGCCACAGGCTGACAGAGATAAAAACACTTTTATCTCTGTGGCCACCACCCCTGAGTACTTTAGGGAATGCAGAGCAGTGACTGAAGTGATGAAATGGAACACACCACACAAGCCATGAGAACACAGAAAAAAAGGGTCCTAAGAACAGTGGTCAATCCACATATCTCTAGTATCACTGATCAGTCTCTTTCATTGTTTGAGGATAACTGAAAATCATGGAGACTGCTCCTTGGGACCAATGAAAAGTTTCAGGAAATTTCTAGCCCAGAAATGCTCTTTCAGTTGATTTGAAGAGATTGATTTTGCCAAGGTTTACATAAAAATTAAAAACAAATTCAGGCATAGGTTCAGAATGGAGCAGTCTATATTATTCTTTGGAAAAGCATGCATGGCAGATTTTATTCACACTATATCACTGATAAGGTGCTGCCAACTATAACTTAAAGTATAAGATACAGGGGTACAATTTAAGAAGAAGAAGAAGAAAAAGAAAGTTTGCCTTAGTTATAACATTATACAGTATACTGCTTTACTACAATACTAGTCTAAAAATTACAGTGGTTCTCAGCTTGAATCTGACTTTGAGTTTTAAACCAACATCTGGTTGAAAGCTTTTTTAATGTCAGTGAACACAGTTAAAAAAATTAATTAAAAAAATTGGTCAAGAAATGCTCAGTGTGGAGTGACACCTTTGGCAGGAAGTGCTACCGGTACTTCTGTACAGATAAAATTAATACTATGAATACAAGTGAACTTCATTATTCAGAATAAGTGCATAAAATGAAAATTTGCCTTTTGGGTCACTTAGATTCTGCAAAAAAAAGAAGAAGAAAAGGGACAGACAGTTCATAACAAAAGTAAAACGTAGTATAACATCGCTTCTGAGATTGGTTAACTGCACAGTAATTACCCATATGCCTACCTACCACTGCCTCTCCATTCACAGCCAAAACAGTGCCCACACACCCACCAACACAGTTGCACCAACATCACGTAAAAAATTAATATCACATTGCTCACCTACACGATGTGTAGTTTCCCATTTGAAATTATTGATGTGCTAGTGTTATTCAAAGGGCTGTGTGTGTCACAGTAGTTTTAGTACCTTGCCTCTTTTACTGCGTACATGGGCATATGTATGCAAAGTGCAAGCTTTCCCCACTAGCGTCCATGTCCCAAAGCATTGGTTTAAATTAAACTGTTCCCAATCCAAGGTTTTAATTTTCAGGTATAGTATGTGTTGGGAAGGGGAATGACTCCAGTCAGCCGCCTTTATTGTAGTGTGCACATGTTTCTAACGTTTTGAGTGATTTGGGATGGTTATTAAAAAACAATGACAAAAATCTGACATTGGTAAAGCGACAATGCCAGGTGCTTAGGCAGGTGTGCATGTGTACTTTTCTGTAAATTTTCACTTCATGCTAATGCAGCTAATGGTGAATGAGTGCAAAAGCAGTACATTTCAACCAAAACCAAGGTAATTATTCCAACAGACGTAAAAGATATTAACCTGTGAACGGAACAGCCCCCATGCCAAAGGCAAAGCAATCTAGCTAAAACCTGGTAGGCTGGGAAGTTAGCCTAGGCTGTATAGCTGCAGGGCTGAAAGGGTTAAGTATGATGCAGCTTTTAAGTAAAACCATCAGTTGTATGGATTCAAAACTAAACCAAGACAGTTGGTCTAGTATTAGGTCAGAACTGTAATTACAGTGGGACCTCTGACAGGAGACCATCTCTGTCTCACTGAACTTTTTAAGACCACCTTTTTTCTTAAACCTTTGTCATCATTTACATTTTATTGCATCAAGACCACTCGTTTAATTTGATGACAAAAGAAGGGTACTGCTGTAATAGGAAATGAGGAGTACTAAAGTTACAAATGAGCTAATCTTGGAGTTGAATATGAGGATTGAGGTGGACTCTTCATTTTTCATTTCTTGTCATTTTGTGTGTGTGTGTGTGGGGGGGGGGGGGTTAACTTTCACAGGTTGATTTGTATTCGTTACCTTCATTCTTCCTACACTCACCACTGTAGATTATCCCCCTTTGCATACTCTGGCATTAATTAATTTAAACCAGTTAAACTGAAAGGAAGCAAATCTGAAACACGAATGACTGCTAGCATTCTAAAACAAGATCCAAACTCATGAAAGGTTCAAAAGAACGCTGTTTGTTAGGACAAAACACAACATGCAAATTTTGGGGGTAATCTCCTTTATCAAACTACAAAACAACACTTAAACAACAGTTAAATTGTGAAAAATGGGGATAGTGAACTATGTTGTTTTCAAGCCCAGTGCTTGGCATTCTTTTGAACCTTTTATTGTTTTAATTTGGATCTGATCTTCAAGGGTTTCACTTTCAGTAGTTTCAATTCAGGGAGAGAGAAAAAAATGGACAGTGACATTGTAATATATTATTTATATATTGGCCAGATTTGTATGACACTAATTACTTTTTATGCAAGAGATGTGTGTTAGTACCCAGTTTGTGTGGTTGCTAGGGACATAGAATGTTGGACATCTTGCTTAGGGAAACAATTAGTAAACAACTCCGTTTCCTTATCAGTTGGTAAGTTTCCTTATCCTTTCGTGCTGGTACTTAGCACATCAGCAAGTCCACATTAGCTTCAGACATGCTACCTGACTGACAGTATGGTATTGGTATTAACATTGTCCAAATTTGTAATGCATTATTAAATTCCAGCAGTTCAGGTGCACTGTCACTGTCGAGTGTTTGTTCTCAGCAAAACTTCTGGAAATGTGGAATGCTTTTGAGCATAATATTTCAGTGGAATCGAATGATTTTGAACATAGTAATGGAATGGATCCATATGCATAAAAGGTTCAAAAGAGTGTTACTTATTAGGACAAAACACACCATGCAAATTTGCAGGGTCATCCCCTTTATCAAGCTACGAAACAGCTCTTAACAGTTCAAGGTGAAAAATGAGATGTAGAACTAAGACACTTGTCTGCTTTTAGTTGAGCTGTTGTTTTCATGTCCAGTTCTTGGAAGAATGGTTTTGAATAAAATAATTGTTTTCAAACTAAAGATACATATCTAGTCTCGATGAACAAAGCAAGAGGGGAAAAGAAAAGAAAGTTTGGCAAGTTACTTCCCTTGCCTAGTGTATAAAAGTGACAGTTTTTGGCAATGCATTTGTTTTGCAAGTATGGTAAACGGGGATTGTACATTTTTATACAATTTTTGTATTTTATAGGACTTGTCCCAGAGACTTTTCATGTCTTTTCCTCCTGTTCTTTCCTCTCCATCACTGATGTGTTCACGTGTGCAGATTGTGTGTTTCTTTGTGTGTGTTGTAAGTTTGTTATTGTGAGAGTGCTGGCATATTGAATATGATATTCAGTATTGTAAATGTAATGTAGTGTTTTGACTTTTGGTTTGCGATTACTGTGTCATGGTATCTGCTGTATACTTTGTCGGATTGTTTGTGTTTATGTGCATGCTTAAATGGCTTTATTTTATTGTAAGGTTAGGTGCTCAAAATTCTCATTATTATTATTATTATTATTATTTCTTGTTGGTGAAATTGTGCAGTAGTAGGCTGGTGGAAACAACAGAATATTTTGTTGTTTTAAACAAGATACATAATTTACATACAAATCCCGATGTAAACAACAGTACTGTTTTTCTTTTTTTCTTTTTATACAAGATACATAATTTACATACAAATCCTGTAACACATACAAATCCTGTAACACACAAGAAACGAGTTAAATAATTTACATACAAATCCTCTAACACAAGAAATGAGTTAGGAATGAGTACTTTTAGTATTGCTGAAGTTAAACGTTTTTGACAGCTACTGCACAAGCTTGACAGGTGGACCTTGTGAACTGTGAAAATCCACCAGCTGAAAGAAGTTATTGCTAATCCTAGGCAATGTTTTTCACCCCTAAAAAATTTCTCATTTGACATTCAGTCTCGTTTTTGCAGTTTTACTCTTTCGCCAGGTTGCAGTGGTGATTGCAGTTCATGTTGAGATACGGTTTCTGAAGAGGGAGCCCTTAAACAATAGAAGCAACACAGAATAGTATTTTTTGTAATGACAATGATTTTGATGGCTTTTGGGTGCCATGGAGGAGGTATTAGTCTATTACATTTTAAATACTAGATTGTGCCTTCTATTGTTTCAGTCTAATGAGCATGATAATGGAAATGGTTTGTCAACAGTTCCTGCTTTGATATCAACTTCTTGGATACAGAAATCAGCTTGTAGTTTTACTTGGCTGGTTTTACTTTAGTTTCAGCCTGGCTAGTTTTAGTTTTATGCTGACATGGGCAGACTTGAATCATTTTTGGTTGATTTGGGGACATGGTGCCACCGTTTGTGGTTGAAAATGAAGTGAACACAGTTTACAAAACAGTGCACATGAGTCTGAGACTGGCGCAGCGTGCTCAGAATCACACAGTTGGAAAGGTGCCCTGACGACCGGCCCAGACCGTTTTTCTCTTTCCAGTTGGCTGGTCCCCCTCTCTCTCCTTCCCTTCTCTCCTCCCAGTAAGTGTTTTGTGTGACCATGTTGTTTATTGATTTGTTGAGAGTGTGTGACCAGTTGTGGCCACTGGTACTGCCAGCAGCACCATCACAGCCTTTTAGTGAGCCCCCTGCCCCCCCCCCCCCCCCCCCCCTGCCTGCTGCACTTTCTACCAGAAATAACCATTTAAATTAACTGCTTGCTTTTGTTTTTATTCTGATGGGACTGCTGCTGTCATTGTCCAACAATGCTCTTTGTTCAACAATGGGTGAGGCCTGTGACTGGTGCTGAGCAGTTCAGAATGGATGCAGTTGAAAAATCAATATATTTCTTCAGCAAGTTTATGAAGACTTACATTAAAGAGGCACAGTATGACAGTTCCTTACATTGCTCTAAAAAGTCACGGTATGACATTTGACAGTTCCCTACTTTGCTCTAAAAAGACAGTGTGACACTTGACAGTTCCCTACATTGCACTAAAAAGTCACAGTGTGACAGTTCCATACGTTCTCATTGTTAAACACAGTTGCTTGTACTCACACTGACACTACATGGATTATTCCCCACATGGTTGACTTAGTTAGTTAGGAAATTAGGCAGATCGGCTTCAAACTAGTTAGTGATATGATTTTTACTTGAATTCCCATTAAAGACATTACACAGAGACTGTAATTATACAATGATGACAAATCTACAGAAAGACTGACAGGGGAGAGAAAAAAGAGCATGGTTCTAATGATTAGATTGTCATAAACTAAGGTAAATTTGACAACTGTTCAGTTGTACTTGTGTTAAGTGCCATTCACCTATAAATGTAGGTGCAGTTTTGTTATATCCCTCCTCCCCTCCCATAACAGTGTGTGTGTGGGGCAGAGGGGGGGGGGGGGGGGGGGGGGGGGTGAATACTGAAAGCATTATGTCTGACCAGGTCTGTTTAGAAGATTGATATCTTCTGCACCACTCAGGTTCAGCCATTTTTGACCATGGTGTTGCGTCATCATGAGCTAGAATTTTGCTATTATCAAAGTTAAGGTCACAGTTGAGGGCTCATATAGTCGAAATGTGATCGTTTCTGCAGAGCATCTGATTCTTTTGTAACCAAACTTAGTTGGACGGCAAGTTATATAAAAAGCCAGAGTGTCTTGTGAAAAGATTGGATGGCCGTGTTCAGTGTCAGCGTGACACTGACAGTAATGGTTCAAAACTTGGTTGTATGTTTGTCAGTCACATATTTTATATACCATTAATATCCTTGTGACCAAACAAGGTTTATGGATGTACTGTTACTGGTAGTGTTACTAATAACCGGACCTAGTGCAGACAAAGCAGGATATAGCATACTGACAGTAACTAAACTGTGGGTTATGTTCAGTCTAATTTTGCAGCTTTCTTTTGAGTTTTTATGTGTGGAAAATATGTTCTGTGTGCCACTCTGACTTCCTTGCTGGCATGGACTGTGATAGAGAAAAGAGAGA
Source organism: Alviniconcha marisindica (assembly GCA_018857735.1). Lineage (NCBI taxonomy): Eukaryota > Metazoa > Mollusca > Gastropoda > Provannidae > Alviniconcha > Alviniconcha marisindica. The sequence goes on along the minus strand of JABMCL010000574.1, from coordinate 270,394 downwards.
TTCCAAATCGTCTCTGAAAATGGCGGATGACGGGAATAGAAAACAACAACAAAAAACAAACAAAAATACCAAAACACACCCAACAACAACAAAAAACAAAAACAAAAAACTAACGGGTAGGGATAGGGATTCTGAATCTTCTCTGAAAATGGCAGATGGCAGGAGTGTATTAGAAGAAACTAATTAAACCGCTTGTCGGTGAGGAGGTAACCCCAGCCCAGTGCGCCACCCACCTCGTGGTTGTACACAACGCTAGGCGCAGTGTGCTGAGTGGGTTTTGTGTTTCTGCTCTGCCGGCCATTCCCTGGCTGAGTGGCTCCTGTCCTGCAAATCCTCCGTTTCCGGACAGTACTCAGCCTCCTGGACTGGCCGCTGCTGGATCCATTAAACGAACTAATGGTCAGGGGGGAATCCAGTGTGGCTGTAAAGGGAGTCTCGTTCTGGTCGCCGAGTCAGATATCGGTAAATAGCCGGCTGGGCAAGACATTAAAGAGCAAACAAACCAACTTACAAAGTGAGACAGACAAAAAACAAAACACACAACACACACACGCCATAACCAATCGGTCCAGAACTACTGCATTGACTACACGCCCCCCTCTCCCGCACCCCACCTCCATGTGAAAGGGCGTAGGCCTGTAGAAGCTGTTTGGAGTGTGAAATAACAAAAGTGAGGGGACCAGCCCACTGAACAGTCGCAACTAAATTCAGACCAAGAATGAAGCCAACCCAACTAGTATTTAAAACTATCTGTTCAGGTTTTCTGAAACCACAAGAAAAATCTTTAGATTTGAGAAATGTTCAACAATAACATAATTATGTTAAGAGTCACAAAAGAAGAAAAGTAGGTTTCGCACCTGAACATAATTATGTTAAGAGTCGGAAAAGAAGAAAAGTAGGTTTCGCACCTGCAGTTTATTTCGACTTGCTTATTTAGGAATTATTATGACGGGGAAAAGTATAGTGCGTTTTAAACAGTCGCTTTTCAAGTTATTCAGCTGTGTGCAGATTTATTACTTCAGCTGTGTGCAGATTTATTACTTCTGTGCGCGTTTGATGCAGTGTGTTCAAAGACTGTCGAGAATGAAACAGTAATAACTGCCTGCCACAATGATGATTACATTTGCGTGGATCAAAACCGTTGTACGGAAAACACTGTCAATGCACGTGACATGGAGCACGTGCTGGGTTTTTTTTTTTTTTTGAGGGGGGGGATGGGCGGGGGGAGTGAGGTTAGGCGGTCAGTTGTACGGGTAATAAACGCGGCCTCAGTAGCGCGAACCGCCCACACATTGCGCTGTATCAGTCAGGTGCATTGTTTGATGGTCAGTCTCTTGGCTAGCAGCTACTCAGCGTCTTCAGCCTTCATTTCCGGCCGGCGCCCGGCTTAAGCACCACATGCTTATTGGTTGTTATTAGCTTTTTCATTCACGAGGGTGGGACTTAATTTTGTGTGTGTGTGTGGCGTAGATTAACCCCGTTCCCCCCCCACCTCCCCGCCATCCCCACTCCGAACTTGATTTGTACTGTAACGCAGGAGTATTTGTAAGGCGCTTAAACCTAACGTGAGGCCGAAGCGCACAGTACAAAAACAGTAGGGTCAACAGTGCATGACGGCGAGCTTTTTCGTGTGTGTGTGTGTGTGTGTGTGTGTGTGTGCAGAAGTTGTTTTCTTAGAGATCATTATAGCTGTTAGTTTTTCGTATTTAAATCACTTTCCGGCTTAAATTCAGAATCGAGGTAAAGCCGGCGAAGGTTGAAGTGTGTGTATCAAAATAAATATAATACAGTCGTATTTCCTAAAGTAAATGCTAAGAGGTATAATAATAAAGAAATAATCCAGGAGTGCCTTGCTGTAGAAAAATTGAAACTAAAACTGACGATAGTTGAACTGGATGTCATTACTGGGGGGAAGGGGTTTATCATGAAGTGCATTAGAGAAAACACCTTTAAAGGTTGTGGATGTTAGTTGTCACTTGTGTAGTATGTGTTTTACCACCACCCATCCGATACTGTGTGTGTGTGTGGGGGGGGGGGGGGGGGGGGGGGGGGATGAAGACGAGACATCTCCGAGTGCTTTCTTGTATATGTTTCTTAATAAATACTTTACAGTTCTTCCTGTACATTTACCAGTTTTAACACGTACACACTTTAAAAATTGTTATGAGAAAATATGTGTCGCTCTGATATAACCGTACTAGTTGACTGGGCGTAAAACACCAAATTACTTACTTACTTAGCCCTTCTCTACGGGTTTTCACGGAACACACACTAAAAACGTCAAAATTGTTAACACAGGGTCGTACTCTTATTGGACGCTAACCCGAAGCAAATTGGCTGGAATTATATTTTGTCGTGACATAATAAAAAAAAAACTGGAGCTGAGGGAGGGAGAGATGAATTTTTGATTTTCAACGCCCATTGGCCCGCGAAGGTCGTACTTGTATGAGGACGAAACAAGTCCTCAGATTACTAGGGAGAGTCAATTCACCGTTCACATGTAACACGAGCAGGGCTGGGGAAAGCTGACGTTGAATAAGAATTTGAAGCAAATGCGAAAGCGGAAATTGGAAGGGTGGAACTTCTGTAAGTAGCTGAAGCATGGACTCCGGACGAAAGGCGATATGGGATCTCAATATCAGCAGGGGTGGGATCATAATTTCTGCGTCCTCGTCATCCACCGTAGGTTGGAAGGAATAAGTAACTAACTTGATGTTTTACGTTGAGTCAACCAGTACGGTTACATCAGGGCGAGAGGTTGGAGAGAATAAGTAGCTAACTAGATGTTTGCGCCCAGTCAACCAGTACGGTTATATCAGTGCGATAAGTAACTAACTTGATGTTTTGCGCCCAGTCAACCAGTACGGTTATATCAGTGCGATAAGTAACTAACTTGATGTTTTGCGCCCGGTTAACCAGTACGGTTGTTTCGCGGCGACGGGTTGGAGCGAATAAGTAGCTAACCTGCTGTTTTGCGCCCAGTCAGTCATTACGCCCAGTCAACCAGTACGGTTATATCGGGGCGAGAGGTTGGAGAGAATATCTAACTTGATGTTTTGCGCCCAGTTAACCAGTACGGTTATATCGGGGCGAGAGGTTGGAGAGAGTAAGTAACTAACTTGATGCTTTATTCTCTCTCTCTTTATAGCTTGATGTTTTGCGCCCATTCAGCTGGTACGGTTATATCAGGGAGAGAATATCTAACTTGATGTTTTGCGCCCAGTCAACCAGTACGGTTATATCGGGGCGAGAGGTTGGAGAGAATAACTAACTTGATGTTTTGCACCCAGTCAACCAGTACGGTTACACCAGGGCGAGAGGTTGGAGAGAATAACTAACTTGATGTTTTGCACCCAGTCAACCAGTACGGTTACACCAGGCGAGAGGTTGGAGAGAATAACTAACTTGATGTTTTGCGCCCAGTCAACCAGTACGGTTACACCAGGGCGAGAGTTGGAGAGAATAACTAACTTGATGTTTTGCACCCAGTCAACCAGTACGGTTACACCAGGGCGAGAGTTTGGAGAGAATAACTAACTTGATGTTTTGCGCCCAGTCAACCAGTACGGTTACACCAGGGCGAGAGGTTGGAGAGAATAACTAACTTGATGTTTTGCGCCCAGTCAACCAGTACGGTTACACCAGGGCGAGAGGTTGGAGAGAATAACTAACTTGATGTTTTGCGCCCAGTCAACCAGTACGGTTACACCAGGGCGAGAGGTTGGAGAGAATAACTAACTTGAGTGCTTTCTTGTATATGTTTCTTAATAAATACTTTACAGTTCCTCCTGTACATTTACCAATTTTAACACGTACACACTTTAAAAATTGTTATGAGAAAATATGTGTCGCTCTGATATAACCGTACTAGTTGACTGGGCGTAAAACACCAAATTACTTACTTACTTAGCGGGTTTTCACGGAACACACACTAAAAACATCAGAATTGTTAACACAGGGTCGTACTCTTGTCGGACGCTAACCCGAAGCAAATTGGCTGGAATTATATTTTGTCGTGACATAATAATAATAAAAAACGGGAGCTGAGGGAGGGAGAGATGAATTTTTGATTTTCAACGCCCATTGGCCCGCGAAGGTCGTACTTGTATGAGGACGAAACAAGTCCTCAGATTACTAGCACGGGCAGGGCTGGGGAAAGCTGACGTTGAATAAGAATTTGAAGCAAATGCGAAAGCGGAAATTGGAAGGATGGAACTTCTGTTAGTAGCTGAAGCATGGACTCCGGACGAAAGGCGATATGGGATCTAAATATCAGCGGGGTGGGATCATAATTTCTGCGTCCTCGCATCCACCGTGGTTGGAAGGAATAAGTAACTAACTTGATGTTTTACGTTGAGTAAACCAGTAGGGTTACATCAGGGCGAGAGGTTGGAAGAATAATAGCTAACTAGATGTTTGCCCCATAAACCAGTAGGTTATATAGGTGCGATAAGTAACAAACTAGATGTTTGCGCCCATAAACCAGTAGGGTTTATCAGTGCGAAAAGTAACTAACTAGAGGGTTTGCCCCCTGTTAATCAGTACGTTGTATCGGGGCGAGGGGTTGGAGCGAATAAGTAGCTAACTTGCTGTTTTGCGCCCAGTCGCCCAGTCAACCAGTAGGGTTATATCGGGGCGAGAGGTTGGAGGAATAAGTAACTAACTTGTGTTTTCGCCCAGTCAGCCATAGGGTTAATCAGGGGAGAGGTTGGAGAGAATATCTAACTTGTGTTTTGCCCCCATTAACCAGTACTTTATATCGGGGGGGGAAGGGGAGGAGTGTCCTTTTGATTTTTTTCTCTCTCTCCTCTCTCTCCCTCTCCTCTCTCTCTCTCTCAAAACTTGATTTTTCGCCATTCAGCGGGTAGGTTATATCGGGCGAAAGTAACTTGATTTTTTGCGCCCATTAACCAGTACGGTTATATGGGGCCCGAGGGGTTGGAGAGAATATATGATGTTTTGCGCCCGTAAAACCATAGGGTTATTCGGGGCGAGGGGTTTGGAGAAAAATAACAAACTGTTTTTGCACCCAGAACCCCGTCTTTTACACAGCAGAGGTTGGAGAAAAACTACTTTTTTTTGACCAGTAACCAGTACGGTTACCCAGGGCGAGGGGTTGGAGAGAAAATTTGTTTTCCCCCAGTCAACCATACGTTAACCAGGGCGAGGGGTTGGAGAAATAACTAATTTGAGTTTTCCGCCCATAAACCCAGTACGGTTCACCAGGGCGAGAGGTTGGAGAGAATAACTAACTTGATGTTTCGCCCCCAGTCAACCATAGGGTTTACCCAGGGCGAGGGGTTGGAGGAAAACTAACTTGATGTTTTGCGCCCAGTCAACCAGACGGTTACACCAGGGCGAGGGGTTTGGGAGAGAATAACAATTTATTTTGGCCCAGTAACCAGTACGGTTACCCAGGGCGAGGGTTGGGAAATAACTAACTTGATGTTTTGCCCCAGTCAACCAGTACGGTTACACCAGGGCGAGAGTTGGGAGAGAAAACAAACTTGATTTTTGCGCCCATCAACCAGTACGGTTACACCACAAGGTTGGAGAGAATAACTAACTTGATGTTTCGCGCCCGTCAACCAGCTTTTAAACGAGAGGTTGGAGGTAATAACTTGTTTTTGCCCCAGTCAACCAGTACGGTTACACCGGGGCGAGAGGTTGGGAGAATCAAACTTGATGTTTTGCCCCCAGTCAACCAGTACGGTTACCCCAGGGCGAGGGTGGGGGAATAACTAACTTATTTTCGCGCCCAGTCACCAGAGGTTACACCGGGGGCGAGGGGTTTTGGAGAGAATCCCCAAACTTAGTTTTGCACTCTCAACCATAGGGTTACACCAGGGCGAGAGGTTGGAGAGAATAACAAACTTGATTTACCCCCAGTCAACCAGTACGGTTACACCAGGGCGAGAGGTTGGAGAGAATAACTAACTTGATGTTTTCCCCAGTCAACCAGTACGGTTACACCAGGGCGAGATTGGAGAGAAAAACTAACTTGAGTTTTGCCCCCATCAACCAGTAGGGTTTCCCAGGGCGGAGGTTGGAGAGAAAAAACTAACTTGATGTTTTGCCCCTCCCATACGGTTAACCAGGGCGAGGGGTTTAGAATCAATTTAGTTTTCCCCAGTCAACCTTGGGTTAACCAGGGCGAGGGGTTGGAGAGAATAACAAACTTGTTTTTTCCCCCTCAACCAGTACGGTTACACCAGGGGAGGGGTTGGAGAGAATAACTAACTTGTTTTTACCCCCATCCCCCTAGGTTTACACCAGGGGAGGGGTTTTGGGAGAAAAACTAATTGATTTTCGCGCCCAGTAACCGACGGTTACAAAAGGGCGGAGGTTGGAGAGAATAACAACGAGGCCCCCAGAACCAAGGACACAGGGGGAAAAAGGGGAAAAACAACAGGCACCCACAAAGGCAAGGGCAGGTTGGAGAGAAAAATAACTTGTTTTTTCCCCAGTCCCATAGGTTTACACCAGGGGAGAGGGGAGGAAAACAAATTGATTTTTTCCCTCATCCCCAGTCGGTTCCCCTGGGAAAGAAACAAACGACCCCAGTCCCCCCGTACGGTTAACCAGGGCGGAGGGGAGGCAATTGTGTTTTCGCCCCGTCCCATACGGTTACCCCAGGGCGAGAGGTTGGAGAGAATAACTAACTTGAGTTTTGCACCCAGTCAACCAGTACGGTTATATCGGGGCGGATTAGAAATAATAACTTGATTTTTGACCCAGTCAACCAGTACGGTTACCCCAGGGCGAGGGTTGGAGAGAATAACTAACTTGATGTTTCGCCCCAGTCAACCAGCCGGTTAACCAGGGCGGGGAGGGTTGGAGAGAATAACAAACTTGATGTTTGCGCCCAGTCCCAGTACGGTTACACCAGGGCGAGGAGAGGTTGGAGAGAATAACTAACTTGATGTTTTGCGCCCAGTCAACCAGTACGGTTACACCAGGGCGAGAGGTTGGAGAGAAAGGGGGGGGGGGGGGGGGGGGGGGGGGTTTTCGGGCCGAGGTGACTGTCATAAACCGGAGGGAAGGAATGGCAATCAGCGGGACTTGTTTGCAGCGGGACTCAATGACGTTCACGAGCGTCGTGGAGCAGCAATCCCGCACTCGTTAACACGGGGCAGAAAAACCGGCACTGGACAAGCGAAATTTGCAGCCTGGGGGTGAAGGGTCGTTGTGGCGATGGCGGTGGCGTGGCGGGGGCCATATTTCAGCCGGCCCTGTCGCCGGAGCCGTCGTGTAGTGCCCCCCACACCTGCCGGGGCTCTCACTGGTCGCCTGCCGTACACACAGGCCGAGGGTTGAACCTGTATTGCAGTCGGTGCAATTGTATATTGCTTATTAGTTGGGTATGGTCCGTTGGAGAGAGAGAGAGAGAGAGAGAGAGAGAGAGAGAGAGAGGAAGGAAACTAATCACCGAAAGTGTTTTATTAACCGGAAGTCTTAAAAACGGAGAAATGGGGGACAGATTGGTGTGTGAATCCTTATGCTGTCTTTTCCTCTAAGATGCAAGGCTGAATGCGTTGCACGTTATATAAAACAAAGCAACGATTGTACTTGGGCAGGTTATAGACATTTTAGTGTAACGGTCTGTCAGACGAAACATTTTAATGTTAGTTGACGAACGTCGCCATCCGTTTTTCGTTTGTCAGAACTGACGCTTCGTATCTGGACTAGGTACCACAACTTCCTTCAGTTTGTATTGACCAAAGTCTTGTATTGATCAAACATGTTTATAACATACACGTTTCTGTACGTATTTGTTTGTAGTCTTCTTTTTATCGATACATTGATGTTTTCGGCGTTTGCTGATTTTCGATGTCGTTATCCAGTCTTACTTTGATGTTTGAAGAACTCTGTGTCCACTGGACTTATGACACTT
>JABMCL010000574.1:252500-257500 GCA_018857735.1 Alviniconcha marisindica | reverse complement strand
TACTTACTGTTGTTCCACAGTCCGGTGTGTAGACCCGACTTGGCGTGGCGCTGTGGTCACGCCCACAGACAGTGGAACCTTTTCGCCGATCCCCAAGTTTTGGGCAGCCGCGTGGAAAAAAATCGGTCGCTGCGCGTTGGTGCCGTTTCGGAAGGATTGACTTGATTCTAGACATCTAACGCCCAGCCAACCGTGAGGGTCACGGCAGGGCGAAACGCGCCTCAACGAAGGTGTAACACACACACACACACACACACACACACACACACGCACACACACACACACACACACACACACACACACACACACACACACACACACACACACACACACACACACACACACACACACACGCACGCACGCACGCACGCACACACATAAACACACACAATATTTGCCTGCCTCTCGCCTCAAGTGAGCATAAGGCGCTTACACTCAAAATAAATTAGATCAAACGTACTCCCGTTCTACCCAGAGAGAGAGAGAGAGAGAGAGAGAGAGCTTTATTTTTCAAAGATTTTAGTTAGGTTTAGTCAAAACCTGCCAAAAACTTGTTCTTGCAACGAAGAAATCCGTCGATATGTTGAGCTGCAGGGACTAGCTCAGGCGTCCAGAACCTATTTTGTAGCTCCGCGGTCTCGAGAGAGTTGACCTTGATTTCTGCATTCGCCCGACCCCTCGCCCTGATGTTACCGCACTGGTTGACTGGGCGTAAAACACCAGTTTACTTACTTACCGCCCGACCCCACCACGCTGTCGATTCGAATAGAAAGGCCACTTCGCTGTTTTGGATAAGCACTTTCTTTGCCAATTCAGTAGAGCACTTTCTTTGCCAATTCAGTAGAGCACTTTCTTTGCCAATTCAGTAGAGCACTTTCTTTGCCGAGTCAGTAGAACACTTCACTGTTTCAGTAGAGAACTTTCTTTGCCCAGTCAGTAGAGCACTTCACTGTTTCAGTAGAGCACTTTCTTTGCCCAGTCAGTTGTACTTTTTATCTTCGTATCCGAGATGTTCCCGCACACACACGCACTCGCGCGCACACATGAGCATTATATGATCATTATTTTATACTCGTGTATACATGTATGCAACTCTAGGCTTCAGATAATGTAGAACTGTGGGTCGTTTGTGGGAGAGATCTCTTCTCTGGTTTCGTTTTGTTTTCATGTTTTTTTCCTCGGTTTCACTAACGTGGCACCCTTCCCTCCCAACACACCTATGTGTGTGTGTGTGTGTGTGTGTGTGTGTGTGTGTGTGTGTGTGTGTGTGTGTGTGTGTGTGTGAGAGAGAGAGAGAGAGAGAGAGAGAGAGTGTTTTCCGTTTGTCTTTCTCTGACGTCTGTAAATTCTGAGGAGAGATTTCGCCTTCAGATCTTGCTCTCTGTCTGTCTATCTCTCACAGACCCTCTCCCTCCCTCCCTCTCTCTCTCTCTCTCTCTTCTCTCTCACACACACACACACACACACACACACACACACACACACACACACACACACACACACACCGTCATTCACAAGCTGACACAGACAGCCAACCCTCCCACATGCATTTCCCCTCGTTGCATCGGTCTGGCCTCTGAGAGTAAGGTCGGATTCACACGGAGTGGCACAGGTGGCTTACAGCACCGTTGAGTGGTTACGGACGATAGCACGCGCTACATGTATGATTATCCAGTGTTGGTCAACTCTCGGGTCATTGCGGAACGATTCTCTCACGCTCCATAAACTCTGACACGCAGATACTTGTCACGTGGAAGAGCTCGTCGGGGTCTCTTGCAGAGAGAGAGAGAGAGAGAGAGAGAGGGGGAAAAAATACTTTATTACACAAGGATACAGATTTAAGCACAAGTCGGCTTTTTTTACAGATCTGTCCCTGATGACAAACTCAGCAACACTCAATACGTCGAAACACGAATACAAATAATTGCAGCAAACTGAGAGAGAGAGAGAGAGAGAGAGAGAGAGAGAGAGAGAGAGAGAGAGAGAGAGAGAGAGAGAGGGGGTGGTGTGTGTGTGTGTGTGTGTGTGTGTGTGAGTGTGTGTGAGAGAGAGTGAGAGAGAGAGAGAGAGAGAGAGATCCCCAAAACAGCGTTACTCATTCCCACCTGGAATCGAACCCGCGCCAGTGTTCAGTCCGACGGTGTACCCACTGAGCTATCCCGCCCCCTTGCGAAATTTGGTGCGGTACGAAATAGTGAAACGGTTGCAATAAAAAAGAGTTCTTGGATTTGAACGTCTTGTCGGCCGCTCAGGATCATCACAGGACGACATTAAAAGAGAAAGAAACTAAGACCTTGTTATGTTTCAGTCATAAAGCCACTGACAGGTATATTACGAAAGTCTGGCTTAAAACAATCAGTTTGGAGGGAGGGAGAGAGAGGGGGAGGGAGGGAGGGAGGCAGGCCGGCAGGCATAAAACCAAACAGCGGTTTTTGAAAACTGGTGATACGTTTTAATTACCCTGGATGTTGGCATGAAAGCAGATAGCTACTAAGTAACCACAGCCAATCTGTTTTCTTTAAAAGGATTTATTTTTATTTTTTAGCCAGCCTGAAAGGGGGGGGGGGGGGCAGACGATAAATTCTTCTGCATGTGCTTTGGCATCGATTCAGGTTATAACAAATTTGAAACATGCACCACTCTGCTGTCAGTTAAACACAATCCGCGTTCAGAATTAGCTGTAGTATACATTCGGTTTATTACGAGTGAAAAGTTGATCCCTTATACACCGCCGGGGCAGGTTGTGTGAGTGTATGACGTCATAAGAATATGTAGTATGTCGCCTTATTATGTTTGGTTCTGTCTGCTGGTGTGGGAATATTTCAAAATTTGATAGAGGAAGGTTGGACAAGATTGTAAAAACGAACAAAAAAGGCGGGTCATGTGGTGGGAAAGCCATTGGACAGTTTTAGGACTCCATGTAAAATGGGAGAGAGAAAAAAAAATATGGGGGCGGGGTGGGGGTGGAGAATTGAATTATTAAGATACTACTTAATTGTTGGTTGTTTCGATGTATCAAGTCGAACAACTTTAAATTTCCCGCAGGGATGAATAAAGTATCTTGTTATTGTTACTGAAACCTGGCTGGCTATTGTCTTTGGTCATCGGCACCACCGTCACCTTCCCATGGTCACCGTCACCTTCCCATGGTCATCGTCACCACCTTCCCAAGTTAGGGGTCAATACGGTCACTGGCGGCTTTGCCCCGCCCCCTTCCACTGTCTTCCCGAACGCTGACGTTGGATGGGTGGGTGGATGGGTGGCTACTAGAGCCACGAGAAAATGCTGCAACAGGTTGTCCCACGAAGCCGCACCCTCCCAGTGGCTTCGTGGCGGTGTACCTAAAGTAGAACTGCGTACACTTACTGTACGGAGCTGAAGAGCTGCGTGAAAGTCGAGGTGGCCTGATAAACGTACGGTTTCTGTGGCCGTACAGCAACACTGAACTACACTTAACGGAACTTCAGCGCAGAGGTCAGGAGCTTTGTGAAAGTCGAGGTGGACGTCCTGGGCTTCCGTCCCTAATAAGCCTACGGTTTCTGTGGACGTAAAGCGACGCTCAACCGATTAATGTGTCGGACGGATTTTTAGTGACCTCGGAAGGATAAGACCAGAAGGGTGAAGAGGGGTGGAGAGAGAGAGAGAGAGAGAGAGAGAGAGAGAGAGAGAGAGAGACGTTTGAGGTTTTATTGTCTTCAGCTTTCAAGCCCACAAGACAAGGGGGTACAAAACATGATCAACTTTCCATCACGCACAGCGACATGTAAAAATCATGTAGTTCTTTCAAAAGGGATAAGTAGTATGGATAATAAGGACGAATCATCTGCAAGAGCAAAATACAGTGCTTTGCCTGCAGAGATTTTCACGTTTAATCCAAGTCACTTAACAGATTCGTTTACATGTACATAACTAATTATATGCACATATATGTATTCACGTCCTTCCCTTTCCATACATTCCATACACACACACCCGTACACACACACACGCACGCACGCACGCACGCACGCACGCACGCACGCACGCACACACACACACACATACACGAAGTGGAACCCACAAGGACCATCCAAGAATCAAGTATCTGCATACTTTGTCTGCTAGGTTAAGTGTTAAATGTTTTCGACTTTAATTCTCCTAACTTTCATAGCTTCTGTAATGTATTTTGCCAGTGCTATGATCTTGGTCTCGTTCCTTGAGGCAAGGAGTGCCCTTAAATAGTTTATACCGGGTTGAACTGCATGTGAGTCAAGCATGCTATAATTCTTTCGCAGGTCCCTATAGGCCTGACAATGAAGAGAGAGAGAGAGAGAGAGAGAGAGAGAGAGAGAGAGAGAGAGAGTTTCTGGCGTCCAGTCAAACGTATAATTATGTTTCACAAAAATATAAAGTGCGATATATCACTCTCGTGTGTAATGCCCAGTCGGCTGTCGAAGTTGTCGGATTTTTTTTTTGGGTGGGGGGCCCAAACTCGAAAACCTTATTTTACAAGGATTGTAGTTTACGTTCAGTCAAAAACCTGTCTGACAACTAGTCCTTGTTAAGCTACTGATAATAAATATAAAATTACAGGCATCATTTATATAGATATAGGCATGAATGAGTGAGTGAAATTTAATACATGAGAATTTCCACACAAATCACATCGAGTTCACCTCGCCAGATGCACACATGCATAAATCACTCAGTAGTACATTATGAACATACAATCAGCAAATAAAGCAGTAAGACATCTGATCAATTCATCTAACTAGTATTGGAAAAGAAAGCAGAAGTAGTCAATGCTTATCTTATAAAGAACAGTAAGGGAGAGGGAAAAAAGAAAGAAAAAAAGTCTCTCACAAGCAGTCGGAAGGACTGGGCAGAGTTCTATGGGTATATGTAAAGTAGGTCTCAAATGACCAGTCAGTGCAATGGCAATCAATCAAAAACCCGTGTAACAACTAGTCCTTGCTAAGCTACTGACGAGTAAATATAAATTTACAGGCATCATTTATAGG
>JABMCL010000574.1:237500-247500 GCA_018857735.1 Alviniconcha marisindica | reverse complement strand
GGTGCTAGTCTCTCTTACACACACACGCACACACGCACGCACGCAGAGAGAGAGAGAGAGAGAGAGAGAGGAAGAGAGAGAGAGAGAGAGAGAGACTTACCGCATGCCTATTTTTAAACCCACCTTTTTGTTTTCTTGTTTTCTACTACATGGAACTAGAGGCAAAGGAGCTAGCTTCCTGTCTATCGCTCAGTTTCAAGCCATGAATCAACGGAACGCTCTTTGTCGGCCTGCCTGTATCCGTTTCTCTGTCTCTTGTGTCCGCCTGCCTCTCTATGAGACTTTTTGGGGCTGTTTTTAACTCGCGGTTGTCACACGTCTCACACATTTGACTGTCTTGAGGGCGTGAAAGCCAACAGATTTAGCAAATAAAGGTGTGCAAGAAAGACGTTTCGCGAGATTTCAGGCCACACTCCGTGCCATCCACAAGCGCCTATTGAATTGCGATCTTCTTGGCGCTAGTTATCGGTCGATTCTCACTCTCTGTCTCTGTCTGTCTGTCTGTCTCACCTGTGTGTGTGTGTGTGTGAGAGAGAGGGAGAGGAGACTTAAACTACTGAAATATTTAGGATAAAACAAGGTAAATTTAGAAGTTAAAACAAGAGAGAGAAAAAAGTCTGTTGCATGGTGGGATCAGGTGGCGAATCCTCGGGAAAGGTGACGGAGCAAGTGTAGACAAGCCAGGGGGGCATTTTCGGCAGCGGGGCTACGGTTGTTACCTCCCTTAGAATGTCCCGTGCACCCAGCAGTTTTTCTTGGTTTCGTTTGAGCAAAGTCCTAAGAGTTACATGATCAAATCAGTTATCGATAAAGCCTGTTTTTCCACTGATTGTGTTAAATTGACAGAAACTCTGCTGTCAAATGTGACCAAATCAGTTATTGATGAAGCCTATTTTTCCACTGACTGTGTTAAACTGACAGAAAATACAGTGTCAAATGTGATCAAATCGGTTATCCATGAAGCCTGCTTTTCCACGGATTGTGTTAAATTGAGAAACTCTACTGTCATTTTAACACAATGTGTTTCAGATTTGCAGAAGTTGAAGTAGAATGCAAAAGCTCATGCCACACTGTCTGACATCCCTCCCCCTGCACACACACTTTCCTTTCTTCACGCCTGCAAAAAAAAGAAAAAAGAAAAAGTTTTTTACAGTTTACCTGTGGTTAGTAGTTGGATTTTAAGGTCCAGTCAGTGTACACACTCGCACATTATCTGGTTATGTCTGTCTGTGTGAAAGGAAATGTGTAAAATACACACAAGTAGTAAATAATTGTTGTAACGTTCACTTTCATTTCATATCAATCTAAGTGTGGAAACCTTTAAACTAATGGGGGCATGAAGGAAAAAGACTGGAGAATCGCCGCCTCTTTGTAATGCAGTGCACCACTCGGTCAGGTCAACACCTCCAAGCTGAATCTGGATTTTTTACCCCAGAGCGCATGCACATGCATGTGTTAAATGTTAAATGTGTGTACACAGGATGGGAGTGTGTGTGTGTGTGTGCGTGTGTGTGTGCGTATGTGTGGGAGGTTTTGTGTTGTTTGTGTGTGTTTAAGGAAATTTATTAAAGCGCCCTATTGCACAAGTTTTTGTGTTTTTTTTATTATTTATTTTTTAACCTTTAAAATTGACGTTTATGTCAACAAAAGAATCCGCTTTATGATAACAAAAAATTGTGTTTAATTTATGCCAACAAAATGTAGTCCTGCTTTATGAGAACAATCTCTGTAATAATACATAGACATACACAATAACTGGCATCTCCGTCGGATCACATTCCACATCTCTGTCTCACCATACACACCACAAACATACCACCACCTACTCCCTGCTTGTCATACTCCCCACATCTCTCTCTCTCTCACACACAACACACACACACACACACAAAACACACACAACACACAGTGTGGCATACATATGCACACGGACATACACGACGCACGGACATTTATTCCCCACCCCCACCCCCCTCTCTCTCTCTCTCTCTCTCACACACACACACACACACTCTCACCCCCTACACCCACGCACACACATATGGAAAAAGAGGTTGCGTTTGTATTGGTGTCCTGTTCCCAGTTCGGTAGGGTGACTCAATATCATCAGGCAGATTATGGGGGGGGGGGGGGGGTGCAGAAAAAGGAAAAAAATATGTCTTGTTTCTTCGGAAGGCCGTTGACATGTGACGCAAAGGTGTCAAGAGCGTCGGCTGCTGTTGCCTCCGGTAGCAGCTCGTGCCATTTCGGAACAATTCCGGGGGGTGGGTGGGGTGAGGGGGGATTGAGTGGGAACTAGTTGTTTCTAGTTTGCCAGTTGGTGTTGTAACTGAGATGCCTGAGGGATTTGGACTCGCCTAGGGACCGCAGGCCGATACAGTGGTTGCTGCCACTCCGTTCTGTACGTTCGGCCCAAACTGCGTCATTGGGTGACTATCGGACTTTTCGCCTTCCGGACATGCGTTAGGATTTGCCGGTATTGAGTGATTCCAGCATGATGTAGGCTCACCTGCACGACCCAAAACTGATTTCAACATGATGTAGGTTCACCTGGACGAGATCGTTTTTAAAAATCTTTTTCTCGCAGTAAGAAGGGGTTGGGTTGGGTTGGGTTGGGTTGGGCGGGCGGGGGGTTGAAGAGGGGGTGGTGTGTTTGTGTGTGCAAATGACGGTTCTCCACACGGTGACACCGGTCGGAAGGCTGGATTTGAGAACGCATCAGTCGCGAGAAACTCATTGCACGAGCCACAGGTCGGAGGTCAGGTGCCCTGGGTCCCGATGTTAAGCAGTCGTCTGCCCTCGCTTTTTGATCAGGCGAGTTTTTAAAAAAAGGATAAAAGAATGACTACCCTCGCTTGCGCCGTGACAGAACTGACAGTGTCATAAGGTCGAAAAGCACACTGCATACAGACTCCAGCTTCGTGCAGTCAGCCTGCTTGTCCCTCACGCCCTCCTTCCCTTTCGCCGTCGTCCCCCCTCGTTTTAGAAGCCTTTCATGTGAAGGACGCTTCCCTCGGGCTGTTGTTTTTCTCGGCTGTTTTGCATGTCGAAAAACCTGATCAAGCATTTGTATTGCAAAACGTCTAGTTAGCCCCCGATCACGGTGGCGTTTGCCTGCGGTGAGCACGTCACTTGCCGCCGTGAAACGATTACGGCAAGAAGTGAAGGGATGTTTTATGACGGAATATTTGTCAAAAGCATACAAATGATGCCCCCGGTGGCATCTTTCGCCGGATAGTGACATTTTCATATCCACCTTTTTACGGCTTTTCTCTCTGTATTGTCTCGGGAAGACTGCCAAGTGGTTGACCGGACCCGGAATAATTACGATGATGATCTTTAGTGCAGATAAAAGAGTGGCGCTCTCTTGCGGATTAGCGTGTCATTATCGTGGGAACTGTTGACAAATTAATTCTAGGGCTAGGAGAGCCTGGGGAGCCACAACAAGTTGAATAATTCCAATTAAATGACGAACGACCCTTTGGCTTTAGTTTTCGTCTCGGTCAGCCATGTCCCGTTTTCGGATTGCTTCCCTTCCATGAACTGAACTACCCAAACTGTAGCGGTGTTTTCTACGCACGTCAGTAAAAATGAACTGGAATTGTTGGCTTTATATACGTAAGATGTCCGTGTTTCTGATTCAGTTAATTTTTGTGAGATTGAATTGCTGGGCTTTCTTATGTTTGGTCTGTTTCGCTGGATATTTTGTGTGGGCTGTCATGATTTTTGACAAAACCGATGCCGCGCCATTAATATTTTCCTTTGATGATTTTGACGCCTGAGATTAAATATAGATTGCTCCATGAACCTTTAACTTGGTGTAACCGATGTTTGGGACTTTAGAACCACACTGTTTGTTTGAAATGGTTATTAATTTTTTTTTTGCATCTTGCTGTTGACTTAATTCTGCCGACCAATTGTTTTATTTGCTGTTGGAGATTAGTTACACATATTTTAGAGGGAAAGTGGTTTGCCCTTGCATACGTTTTCTGGTAAATGAAATGTACTTAGTTGGGATTGTGCTGTTGGTGTTAACTGTTATACTGATGGACGTTTGATTTGTGTTTTGCAGACAAGGTAGCAGGCGGAGCATCGGGGCAGGGGCAGCCCCAGGGATCCATGGGATTCTTCTTGCCTCCATATGGCGCCTATCCAAATGGGGTAAGATGCTGTTGACTTAATGTGCAGATAGGTCGATTGTTTTGTTTAGACAGAGTCATAGACCTGTTTTGTTGGCCTAACCCTTTTCGCCACCCATCCATCCACCAATCCACTGATCCATCACGATTTATCCGTTATTAAGCTTTTTTGTTGTTGTTTTTTGTTTTGTTTTGCTTGCTTTTTTGATATAAGAGAATTTGAAAAGAAAAGACCATCACACACACACACACACACACACACACACACACACACACACACACACACACACACACACACACACCAACCAACCAACCAACCAAACTCTTCCAGTAATATTGACACATTTTCTTGTACAGTGTTGATGTGGCATGTTGCAAATTACAGTTGCTTACTGTCTTTAAAGTTTTGTAGCAACTCCTTTTTAGGAGGAACAAAAGAGAAAAAGGAAGAAAAGAAAAAAAGAAGAAGAAGTAGGAGAAGTTAGAAATGAGTTTTTACTCCACAAAATGAGATTTTGTTTCAGTTTTGAGTCGTTTTCAAATTTAGTTTACGCTTTTGTGTCTTGGGTTCGTGCACATTTAAAGAGGGCGAGGTTCGTGTTACTGACGTTATTAAATTCACCCAACACCGGTATCAGTATTTCAGCTTCGCCCAGGGCCAGTTGGGCAAAGGATTTCACCCTCGGTTTTTCTGTAGTGCCTGTGTGACTCCCGAGACACTGTCAACGACGATGAGATACAAATCTAGTGCTCATTTGGAAAGCGGGTCTTGTCAGATCCGGGGACGTAGCTGGAAGGCAGCGTTAGGCTTATTGGCTTGATGAAGGACTTTGATAATTCTTCTGTCCATAATTGCTTTGGTGACTTTAATCACGAGAATGGAGTTGGGAACCGAGGGCTGTATACCTTCAGGTTACGATTTTCACGATGGGCCGCCCGTTTGACTGTGAATTAAGGGCCTGTATCATTGTTTTCATTATTTCCTGTGACTTCTGTAGTTGGTGTTGAAGTTGCTAGCTTTGTGCTTGGTGTTGAAGTTGCTGGCTTTGCCCGTTGCTTTGCTGTGTGTGTGTGTGTGTGTGTGTGTGTGTGTGTGTGTGTGTGTGTGTGTGTGTGTGTGTGAACCAGTAAAGGTACTTCATTTTGTTAACGAACTTGTTTAGTAGTTGTTATTGATTGAAATGGCGTGGTTCGATTCTGATTTTTGCATACGTTGAATCTGTGTTTGTTTTGCTAATAGGTAACTTGTTCGTTCTCAGCTTACGTTGTTTGGGGTTTGTTTGTGCTTGATGTTGACTGGTTTTGAGTCGTACATTGTTTGGCCCCGATATAGCCTTGCCCTGCATAGTCGGTCGGGCGGGTGAGCCGGTTTCGCCCAGCGGTAAGGCGTTACGCCTGTAAGCGGACGACGTCGGTTTGATTCCCGTTCTCCTTTGTCTTCAAAAATTGTAACGTATGGTCACCGTCTTGTGACTTCGCCCCTCACAACGGATGAAACTAAGATGACCCTCATTGCCGCCCATCCTAGTGCACAAACGATTCTGGTGGTGATAGTGTAGCGCTAGGTATAAGATTTCCCCTCCCCCCAACGCACGCAAACGCACGCACGCACGCACGCACGCACGCACACACGCACACACGCACACACACACACACACACACACACACACACACACACACACACACACACACACACACACACACACGTACGTCCAGGGATCACGGTCTCCGCCAGTACCTTTCCGGAGACGTATTGGCGTCCAACAAGTGTAAGGAAGGAAGGAAGGAATCGGGCGGGTGGGCGTTAAAGGTGAAACGATGTGCCTGCTGACAACGTGTGTGGTCTCGGTCGGCTCGTAATGAATTTGGGACGAGACCAAGAGTCGGTCCGTCATCTACGAAGCTGCCGCCGTGTCATCGTCGGTTTCACGTGCTGACGCCATAAAGTCACAGTTGCCGACGGCTCTGCTGCTCTTGTTTGTTGGTTTTCTGCCCAAGAATTCTTCGATGTTAATTGAGCAACCCTCTTTCCCGTTGACCCTGAACCAGAACGATGGGCTGGCTCGTAGTGCTGTGTGTGTGTTTTGTAATTTGATCACGACAAAGCGGCAAGACGACACTGACTATGCACCTCCGTTTTCGGTGTTTACATTCACCAACAACAGCGGACCTTGTCTGTGGAGACGATGTGGGATGGTTCATGGTGTGTCGTGTTGCGGGCATGGCAGTGTCGGCATAGCTTGTGGTGTCGACACGTGACCATTCACTGGGCTCAGCGACGTAAACTGGCGTATGTTTAATGATAGGCCATTGACAGTTTTGGAGAGGAGGAGAACTTGTAGTCGCATTTTTGTTCTGAAGGGATTCGGAGGACGATGTCAAATTTAAATAGCCATTCTACAGGCAATGAACTCATTCAAGACTAACCGCACTGAGATGATATTCTGCTTAACACGAAATGAAGAAAATATCCCCCTTTGAATTCGATTAGTTCTAACTTCTTTGTAGACAGATTGGCGTTGGAAAGATCGAGGCACTTTTGGTATTTCAACCACTCCGTCTTGTGGTGGTGGCCCAGTGTACTGTGAGGAAACTAACCTCCCGTTGTGAAAACAGCCTGCCGGAAACAGACATAACGTCAAAGATGATGACACTGAGAAGCACTTTTGGACTCACGGTCGCGGGTTCAGTTCCCGGCAGGAATGGCGGCGGAATTCACTTGTCCAAGGTCAATGTTCTGTGTCAACCCTGTTTTGCGGTATCCGTTCCACTCGCATAAGACACCCCCACCCCGGTCATTCTGCCAAACATGCAGGAGGCATGGTACAGCTAAACACGCATACACACTTGACGAAGTTCAGTTCAGTGTTGCTTTACGTCCGCAGAAGTCATAAGGCTTATTAGGGACGGGGAGCTCAGGACGACCACCTCGACTTTCACACAGCTCCTGAGCTCTGTCTCGACGAAGTCGGAGTGGGCTGTGTGGGAAGTTTGCCGTGTGGGAAGCCATAACTGATTAGGAAAACAAGCTCACACTCAACTGGTCAGGGAACGCTCGTTGAGACTAGCTGTGCCACTGTGGACTGATCCCTGGCCAGAAAGATTGACATTGGTGCGCGCGAGCTGATTTGCACGGCGGGCTAGGGATTAAGAAGAACATTTATATAAAATAAAAGCGCAGGCTAGGACTGAATCCAAACACATAAAAGGTTAAAAAGAAAGCTATTTATTAGGACAAAACACAACAGGAGAATTTTTGGGGTAAGCCTTCTTTTTCAAGCCACAAAATGACACTTGAACAACTGTTGAACGCTGAAGTATGAGATGCAGGATCAAAATGAGACGAAAAATGAGATGTTGATCAAAATGAGACGGAAAATGAGATTTAGGATAAAAATGAGATTTAGGACGGGATCGTTGTCCTTATCCTCAAATGCGAGAGAAGGAAAGAGAAAAAAAGACGGGGGAAAAAAGAAAAAAAGGAGAGAGGACAAGCTGTCACCATAGAGTATAGTTTACCTTTGTTTTGTTAAGTTTTATGGCCGCTGATTTATGGCTACACATGGCTGCTGACGACGCACATGGGGCGCTGGGATAAGCGTGTACTCTGGTGTTTATTTATTTGTTAAACAACAAAAACCGCCACCTGCTGTGCGTTTTTGTGGTTTACATATGCCAGTGTTGTATTCGTGCGCATCAGAAAAAATAAATAAATAAATAAATAAATCATATACTGACGTAGTAGGTGAGAGGAAAACTAAGGCGTCCTGCCCGGGCTTCAAGAGAGATGACGTGATGGAAGGGCATAGTTATCAAGACCAGGAAGGGTTCCCCGTCCCTAATAAGCCGTACGGTTTCTGTGGACGTTAAGCGCCATGTTTACTTACTTACGTGCAAGGGAGTTGAAGAACCATTTTCAGACATGAACTCGTATGCTTGGTCCGCCGCAGTTTTAGAGGTTGTCATGACAACACGAATGAATGAAAACTTATATATGACGCAAAAAAACGTCCACAGAAAAAAATGACGTGTTCACGTAACTGTTTTAAAACTGTGTACGACTTAAGTATCTTTCTATTATGTAGCTGTCTATTCATGATGGGAATGCAGTTGTCTAAATTATGGCAGTTTTGGTAGTGTGCGTCCAATAGGTTTATGAAGGGATTAGAACTCTCTCTCTCTCTCTCTCTCTCTCTCTCTCTCTCTCTCTCTCTCTCTCTCTCCCCCCTCTCTCTCTCTCTTTTCCCCGCCGGATTTACTCTGTTTAAGTTCTCCCAGATCTAAATGTAGCACCTCAACAGTTAACAAGTTGCATGTTTCTTTCTTTTTTCTTTTGTTTCTTCTTCTACATTTCGGCCTTAAAAAAAGAAAAAGAGTGTACGTTGGCATTGATAGTTTCTGGAGTACCGGGGCACGCGTGGCCTAGCACAGTAGATCTAGCCTCGCCTGCTTGGCCTGTTGTCAGGATCTGTGCCTTTCCGCTGGAACCCACGTCTTTTGAAAGGGCTGTTGTTTGGACCGGTTATTTGTTTTAACGATATCATGCGTGTGCGTGGTTGCTGATTTGAATTTGACCGAGCTAACCGGGAAGAGGACTTGCTCTGGCCGGTCGGAATGGAGTCGGGATGTTGCACTACTGTGAGATCGTTGATCAGTCACAGGCCACACGGCTTGACGTCAGGTTATAAGAATTCGAGATCCAAACACAAAGGTTCAGAATAACGCTATTTATTAGGACAAAACACAACGTGCGAATTTTCGGGGTAGTCCCCTTTTATCAAGTTACAAAACGACGCTTAACAATTAAACGGTGAAAAACGGTAATCCCTTTTATCAAGCTACAAAACGACACTTGAACAACAGTTAAACGGTGAAAACGATTAAACGGTGAAAAACGAGATTTAGAAATAATAAAATCGTTTTTCGCCGTTCAATTGTTGTTTAAATGTCGTTTTGTAGCTTGATAAAAACGACACTTAAACAACAATTAAACCGTGAAAAACGATATAATTTTTCATCGTTTTTTTACGGTGTAAACGTGAAGTGTCGTTTTGTAGCTTGATAAAGGGGATTACCCCGAAAATTCGCATGTTGTGTTTTGTCCCAATAAATAGCGTTATTTTGAACCTTTGTGTGTTTTGGATCTTGTTTTAGAACGCTAGCAGCCATTCTTGTTCCAGATTTTTATAAGAATTCAGCTTAAAATGGAATACAGCTTGGGCTTGTTTCGGGTACACTTTTTAGCGGTTTGAAAATCAATGATTTCGCCACGATTTGTCTCCCACGCTCAAGATGCACGCCAAATGTGGTAATTAGCAGTGAAATTGGATCAGAGAGGAGAACTATTTTGGGATAGCTCATGCTGATCGAGTGCATGGGTATCTGTGTTGGGAGTCTGACGCACGAATCTGAACGAAGGCGTTCTGATGTTCATTTCTACATTGCGAACAATTTTCACGTATTTGTTTTTTTTTTTTTTTTTGTTAGGGACGTAGCCTTTGGATCGTCTTTGCAAGGAGAGATTTAGTTTTTAGCGGGTTCTGTGAGGCGTTTTTTATTATTGGTAGGGAGTGGACAGTGGGGTTCGAATAGCTGGTGTTGTTGGGCCGCAAGTACCCCGTCAGTCAGTAAGTAACTTTTTTTTCCTTTTCTTTTTAACGCCCAGTCAACCAATACGGCTTTAAAAAAAAAAAAAAACAAACTTTTTTTATATACTTACACCAAGTCTGTGGAATACGGTACGGTCAGGAGAAGTACTAGGATTTAGGTGTGGGACACTTCACCACCGGGCGGTTCACTGTTGGACAGACCGCGGTGTTGATTGTGTGTGTGTGTGTGTGTGTGTGTGTGTGTGTGTGTGT
>JABMCL010000574.1:225000-232500 GCA_018857735.1 Alviniconcha marisindica | reverse complement strand
CCTACTGTTAGCCGCTACCCGCGGATTACCCCGCCGAACAGGGGTGGCGTGGGGAGGGAGGGGGGGGGGGGAGAGAGAGAGAGAGAGATTGTGTGTGTGAGAGAGAGAGAGAGAGGGGTGTGTGAGAGAGAGAGAGAGAGAGAGAGAGAGAGAGAGAGGAGAGACGAGAGACAGAGACAGAGAAGAGACAAGAGAAGAGAGAGAGAGAGACGAGAAGAGAGAGAGAGAGAGAGAGAGAGGACGGACAGGGAGAGAGAGAGTAGGTGGGGGGAAGACGAGAGAGAGGGCGGGCAGTGGCACGAGAGGGGGCGAAGGGGGAGGACCGCATGCCAAGTTGACACCTGAAAGGAAAGGCGGTGGGCATTGAGAAGGGGGGCCGGGGCGCAAACAGTGTGTGTGCGCGCGAGGGGACTGTGCCGAGTGGTTTTGTCGATTGCCTGACGGGGGGACACGGAGGTTCGGGGATCCCCTCATTCCTCCGCACGCCGCCTCAATGGGCGTCTGTGTGGCCCAGCGGCTAAACACGCTGCGCTGGCCCGGCCACATTCTTTTTCTCTCTCGGGGGCTTGGATTCGAATCTTCCTTTCTGCGTGGTTTTCTACGCGCACATGACAAAATTAAAACTTTAGAGAAGAAGCTTGTGCTTTTCAAAGTGCCACATGGGGAAGGGGTATTGAAAGTTCCTGTGTCAGGTTTTCCTCTTCTTTTTTCCCCCTTCTCCTTTCTGCGAGTACTTTTAACATGAATGAGAGCATCGATTTTGGAATCGGAGAGATCATGCACAGGTGAAACACCAAGGCCGCTCCAAGATGGCAATAAAGCCGCTGTTACTGACAGCAATCGACTTTCTCCACATATTGCTCAGTGCTCTTAAGCTCGGCGCTGCTTTGTGGCTATAATCCTGATGGTCACCGCTCTGTTGCTGTCTCACCGTCAGCACTGAATGCTTAAAGTTCACGGAACCCAAAACAAGTTTGTTGAAAAACGTCCGGATCACTTCTGTGCAAGCGCGGCACCTCATTGTTTGGTTGTCGTTGTCGTAGCCATGCACTCCTGAAAAATTGGTAAACTACGAGTCCGACTTTTTGGTGTGGGCCTAATGGATATGGGTTCACTGCTAGATGTTGAGTTAACTGCATCGGCTGATTGTGTACGATCACCTTTGCTTTCGGTTTGGCGTACGGATTAGCCACGCCATTGCGATAAACGTACACGCCGCAGTGTTCACTTTCACTTACAGCTCGCATGATTGGATAAAGTGAAAGGCATCAGCCAGTGAACACAGAGAAGACCTTTATTATTTAACCACTGATTCAGAATGACACGGCCTGACGTCGCTATTTTTTCGACTGCAGCTTCAGCAACCTTTAGCATTGTCAGCATTGGCTTTGTCGCGCCGGGGATGGGGAGTGTGTGTGTGTGTGTGTGTGTGTGTGTGTGTGTGTGTGTGTGTGTGTGTGTGTGCACGCGCGCGCGCGCGCCTGCTTGTGTGCGTACATGACCACACTCCTCGGACAGCGAAAGATGCGTGGTCCTCGCGTGCGACAGTCAGTCGCTCAGTGCGGATCCATAACACCCACATGCAGTGCTTCCTTTCAGTCCACATGGCTGTATTTTTTTCTACTGCCACGGTGGGAGTTTCCGCGCGACTGAGAGAGGCCGGCTGATAATGGCGCTGGCGTTGCCGCCAAGAGGGGCGGACACTGCTTGGAACCGCATTCCCAGCCCATCATACGTACATATAGCCACATAGCCTCAGACTGACCTCCTTTCAACTTTCACACCGCCAGCACCGGCCACTCCCTCCGTGAAGGTGACCGTTGTTCCCCCCCGCAGCCGCTCGCTCCCAATGATGCGTGACTGACAATGTTGCCGTGTCTATCGCTTCTCTGGCACCTTCATTCACGTGCGCTGACATTTCCTACCCCTCAGTTCCTCACCTGCGCTTCCTTGGGGGCGGGGGAGGAGGAGGAGGGGGGGGGGGGGGGGGGAGGGGGGGGGGCAGTGGAGGAGAGGGAGGGGGTCCCTCCCCCCATCCCACTGCCTCTTCCACCCCGGCACACAATCACCTCTGCCGGTCTGGTGGTACCTGGCATAATAGGCGCCGTGTCTTGGAGTCGGAGGTTGAGGGAGCGGAGTTGAGAACACGACGCGCGCGGCACCGATCATCTGAAGTGTCTGGGAGGGAGATGCTCCATCTGCAGACTTTTGTTGTTTTGTTTTTCGTTTTGTTCTGTTTCTGCTCGTAAAAAAGGCTACGCGTAGAGTGCTGCTGGCAATTCATCCTACGTCCATGTCCTGCAGCCCTTTATTCAAGTGAAATAGAAAAAAGGGGTGGGATGAAGGGGGGGGGGGGGGGGGAGTTCCTTTTATTTCCCTTGCCCGCTTTAACTTTCTCCATTGATTGAAAACGGCCTGATCTCCCCCAAACAAACATTTGTTTTCCTTGGCCTAAACGGCGGCATCCCTCGAGCGGTCTGGCTGATGCCGTGAATGAGCACGAGGGCCGTCCCATTGCGGCGGGCGGAGGGGGGCCAGCATGCGTGCCGGAATTCCCCGCTCCTCGTGTCAACTGTTCGGGGCGTGCATTCCGAGCGGGGTGCGTGTGGCTGCCTCCCCTAGGCCGGGCGGCCGGGCGGCCCTGGCTGCCAATCTGTCAAGTGTCACAGCTTACAGTCTGACATGATATATGGCTACAGCCGTCATTGGGGGGCGAGGGTCACTAAGCGCTGCACCCCTACCACCCCCCTTCCCCTCTTCTCCCTCTCCCTCCCTCCCTCCCTCCTTCTCTCCCTTTTCTCTTCACCCCTACGAGTAGCGCTACCGCTACAACCGCTGCCTCAGTGGAAGCGCGCGCCTCGCTACCTGTAGTGTTGTAGTAAGTTTTTAGCGGCGCCGCCAGAGACGCGGCCCCAGCCCCAGGGCCAATACCATGCTGACCCCCTAGTGTCCTCAGGACCGGACCACCCCCCTGCGTCCGTCGGTCGGTCGGTCGGTCAGTCTGTCCACCGCCACTCCTGTCCAGCGACGTCGCTGCCGCAGGGTGTGCGCGTGTGTGTGTGCGTGTGTGAGTGCGTCC
This sequence comes from Alviniconcha marisindica, assembly GCA_018857735.1. Taxonomy (NCBI): domain Eukaryota; kingdom Metazoa; phylum Mollusca; class Gastropoda; family Provannidae; genus Alviniconcha; species Alviniconcha marisindica. Next base: position 229,421 of record JABMCL010000574.1, on the reverse strand, counting down.
GTGCCTTCTTGCCATGTGCTCTACGTGCGCGGGACTAGCTGTGGAAACTACCATGCCAGTGTGTCCGTCAGTGTGTCCCTCCTGCCCGCTATGTCTGCCCGCCGCCGACAGCTGCACCGTCCGCTGTCTTCTGGAACTGGTGAGTCACTGACCGCGCGCTTCCTGGAAGTGGGGGTGGGATCAGGTGTTGGAATGGGGTCAGGGAATTGAGGGATCGATGCTCCTGATCGGGCAATTACCACATGCCTGCCTAGCCTGCACGATGCTGCTGGTCTTTCGCCTGATGCGTAAATCAAACTGGGGCGGATCGTTTATTTTGCTGTGCGGTGTTGTCTAACTCGTGCTCAGGCGCTTTTCAAGCAAAGCAGAGTATAAAGTGTGTAGTATGAGAGAGAGAGAGAGAGAGAGAGAGAGAGAGAGAGAGAGAGAGAGAGTAAATTGGTGTTGCACGCCCAGTCAACCAGTGCGGTTATATTAGAGAGAGAGAGAGAGAGAGAGAGAGAGAGAGAGAGGGCGCGAGCCCTCAAGATTAATGATCAATGAGAAGGGAATAAAGTGCTCATGGAATTTTAGCGTGAAATGTTCAGAGAAACGGCCATATTTTTTATTTTTTATTCAAAAACGGATTGCTTCTTGTTCCAGCTACTTTATAACGCTGCAATTTAAACATTTATTATGTCGTTTGAATCAGTAATTTCATTGTGATGGTCGAGTCGGGTTGATAATCTAGCATTTGATTAATTGGAAAAAGAAAGGCGCGCGTGTATGTATTTGTGTGCGTACGTGCGTGCATGCGTGTGCGTGCGTGCGTGCGTGCGTGCGTGTGTGCGTGCGTGCGTGCGCGTGTGTGTGTGTGTGTGCGTGTGCGTGCATGCGTGCGTGGGTGTTCTTTCTCAGTTGAAAAAGCAAAAACAAGACAATCCCTGAGGTTCACTCTGAATTGGGTGACTGAGAAGGTACCCTATTCTCCCACACGCTGTACTCACCGTCATAGAAATTATACAGAATCAATGTTGTCAGCCATTCTGACTACTGCAGTCCGACTTGAGGGATTCCAGTAATGGGCTTTGCAGTGGGTTTGTCGTGTCGTACAGAGCGACAGGGCTGCAAGTAATCCCCACATGGGAATCCCGACACAACTAAACAATTTGCTTCAGTCCCAAAACGTGCAGGCTAGATTCACTATATGATGGCCAGATTCAGTAAGCGACAATAATGGCGCAATACTATAGCCTACGATTTGGGTCGGGGTGTGTGTGTGTGGGGGGGGGGGGCTTTGGCCACCACGTGAAAGTACTAGAACGCCGCACGTGCAACGGGAAACCGGAAGACTTTGTTCAGTGGCGTCAGCAGGACAGAATTCGGTTGAAGATGCCATCACAGTTATTAATATGACAATCTTCTGATCGGCTTGCCGGTCCGTTTCCGGTCTGTGGCCACTTGAATGTGAGGCCATTGTTGGTGGGCACAGTTTCCTGGCCTGTCCTCCCGTCTTAATTGGCACTCGAGTCGGTCGTCATCTGATGCACGCTGTCAGGCTGGATGGACACGAATACGCATTAAGCCATTGTTTCGTCAGTGCTCGGTAGTTGTGACGATTTAAAAAAAAAAAAAAAAAATGGGGGGGGGGGGGGGATTAGGCTGAGAACCAGCTACAATTATTACAACTAATAATGGCTAATCGAGTTAACAATCAGGGGGGGGGGGGGGGGCGGACGTGCGCGCTCAGTCACACACACATATGGGGGGGGGGGGGGGGAGAAAATACTAACATTAGATTACTAAGTATTAAAATAATCGTTTGTACAACTAGCGCCCTTTTCTACTGGAGCATTGCATACTGGGCTTTTGAGATTTTTAATATATATATATATATATATTTTAATGGTATTCTCCATCACTGTTTGAAACTTACATTGAAAACCACAGTATGTGTGTTCACGAATGTCCCAGCGTTACATAAATTACAATGTTTTTATGTTTTGTATTTTTGGTGTTGTTCCCCCTTCCCAGTCTCCTCCGTCAATCCTCTTCGTTGCCCTTTTATTTAATGACCTTTGTTGTTATCGGCCCCCTCTTCAGCATTATCGTAGTCATCGTTCATCTGTCCTGAGATGACTGGATGCTGACAGGACGTTAAGATCCAATCACTGACTGATCGATAACGTTTTCAAACGTCGTAAATACTTTTTAACCATGCTTCATGCAAGAGAATGCTTGCAACAGGAATAGATCAGTTGATGGGGACAAACCTGTTGGTGAAAGTGGCGGTTTGTGTGTGTGTGTGAGAACTGCTGGGTATTAAATTTCAGTACTGAAAAAAAAAGAGAAAAAAGTGGGGGGCGGGGAATCAGTGCTGAAAAGGAAAGCCCCACCATAATCAAACATGCTCATCTTGCAAGTGGGTGGCCGTTAACTTGGTGTGTGTGGGCATGCTGCACAAGACTTGTGATGTAATACATGTTGTAGCTGGCTTCCTCTTTGGTACCATGGGCCGCCTCGCCAATACTCCATCTAACTGGGGATTGCTTGTGGATCAACGCCAGTACTTCCGTTTCAGAACACCAGCACATTCACACTGGTTTCACTCGTACAGACAACAAGACAAAAGAGGTGGATTTGAAAGAAATGAAAGCGAATTACGTGGCTGTTAAATTTGCATTTTATACGGAGCAGCGCGAGTTTAGGGCTCAGATTACAAACAAAGCCTTGGACCATGTGAATTTTTGACTGAAGTCCAGAAAGAGTTTGAATAACTGTGATATTGAGAGTGTATTATGTAAGGTATAGAAAGAGCCGAGTTTTCATTTTTATTTTGGGGTGGGGGCTTGGGGTGTGAGCTTGGGCGGTGTTTTACTGAGACTGCATGCTTGAAGGTGTTTATTCTATGGATCTAGGGAATGCTTCATGTGTCACATGACAGATAAGATTTTATCTTGTCCCTGCTGAAAACAAACAAACGGGAAGAGGGTTGTAGAGCAGTGGTAATTATGTCCTGATTATTGCTGCACTAGTTCATTCCACTTCATTTCTACCATGCCCTCTTGATCGAAATGTGACGTGTGTCATGAGCAGTGAACGGGACTGTATGCAACGTGTGGTTTTAGTTGAAGTTTGCTTTGATATGAGCTGCGGGGTTGACCAAGCCGTTAAATATCCAGCGCATTATATAGACGTGTGTGTGTGTGTGTGTGTGTGTGTGTGTGTGTGTGTGTGTGTGTGTGTGAACGCTTCTTCAGTACCCTTCGAAACCCAAAAAACAAACCACAACACACAACACAACAACAACAAACAACAACAACACACAAAACAACACACACACACACACACACACACACACACACACACACGATAAAGAACAGACAAACGCACGCACGTACACACACACCAACATCAACAACAACCCCCCCCTCCCCCTTTTGTTTTTGATACAGACGATACCACAGCAAAATAAACACGAAGAAACAAAACTAAAAAGCCCGCAGAAAACAAAGAAACAACAAAACACGAGAACTCTTAGGGCAGACAATTGTTACTCGTTAAAATAATCAGTTGTACCGTCTTCATCATTTTCGTTCTCGGCGTTGGAACATGCCCTTATATATATATATATATATATATATATATATATATATATATATATATTATATATATATATATAATCCGTGAAACAAAAAATATGGCTTCTTTGATTTTGCCTGGAAAGGCTCCGTAAATCCGACAGTTATTGACCGCAAACATCAGTGTACATAACGAAAATGCTTCATCTCTTCTCTCCCCATCTCCCTCCCTCTCTCCAGGAAGGAGAGAATGAACTTGTGCCGTCTTGTTTACTTATTATTCGTGCCTATTAATATTTGTTTTCACACTGTTTCGAGGCAAACGGCCGTTCATCTTGTAACGTTGAAAATGACGGACCGGTGATTGCCGGACATAGGTGGGTGGGTGGGGAGTTGGACAAGGTCCCTGAGTTTTACCCATTCTCTTGTGTCCGTACAGAGTAGGTCTGTGGTTGGAAGTACTGTCTTATAAAATGATGACCGAAAGTAATTGGACGAACCAGTGTAGGAAAAAAAAAAAAAACACCAACCCCATCCAACACACACACACACACACACACACACACACACACACACACACACACACACACACACACACACACAAAAGCGCGAAACCGCCAACGTTTTGTTAATTATTTTCACAGCCAGTGTATGGCATCGTCAAAATTCTGTGGTCGCAGTTTAGCAACGTTGACATTTGCTGCAGCCATCAGTGGGTCGCGTAATACTGGTAACGGTCAACATACGACCGCGTAGTACTGGTAACGGTCAACATACGACCGCGTAGTACTGGTAACGGTCAACATACGACCGCGTAATACTGGTAACGGTCAACATACGACCGCGTAATACTGGTAACGG
>JABMCL010000574.1:165000-217500 GCA_018857735.1 Alviniconcha marisindica | reverse complement strand
ATAAAAACAAAAACAAAGTAGCTGTATATTAGCCAAACAACTGCTGTTCAACTGTCCTATCAATCATTGTCACTTCTGTGCTATGGCAGCTCCATTAAAGACTCTCTTTTTTTAAAGAAAAAAGAAGAGAGAGAGAGAGAGAGAGAGAGAGAGAGAGAGAGAGAGAGAGAGAGAGAGAGAGAGAGAGAGAGAAAAAAAAGAGAAAGAAAAGCAGATTGATGGTAATCATTATTATTAGGAAAGGAGACACCCCATTTTGCTTAGTTAAGAGAATGTGTGCACTTTCAGCCACAACAAACAAAATCAAGGTATAAACTACTCCCCCACCCCCACCCCTCCAACCCCACTAAAAACAAACTGACCAAACAAGGACTGGGGTGGGGGTGGTGGTGGTGGTGGGGGGTGATAAAGATACATGGCAGTTGAAGTACACCCAGTGGGATTTGTTGTTGCTGCAGTTTGTAGTTTGCACCTGGCTTATTGAAGGAAGCATGTACATGTCAGTCAATGCCAGACATGTCAAGTAAAACATTTTATGGCTCTTTGAAGCTTTCTTTGACATTTTCGTGCATCTCACGAACTGACAGTTGTGAAATATTGATTGTCGCTGTCGTTCAAAAGTCGTGATTAAAATGGCAAAAGCAGATTGGCAGAGCAGATGGGCACGCATTTATTGGAGAGGCAAGGGTTGTTGTGGGATGTTTATGTGCCTTTTCAGCGTGTTGTGCTCTGCTTGGGTCATATGGGCATAAAGGTGCCAACTGGAGGGGCGAGGTTTATAGGGGTGGTAGGTTAGCGGGGAAAAGGGGGGCTGGCCGAGGACGGCACTTCCCTGGGGTACACAGGAACAGATTATCATTACCTTGCAGTTACAGTACAGCAGAACAGATATCATTACATTGCAGTTACACCAGAACAGATATTGTTACCTTGCAGTTACACCAGAACAGATTATCGTTACCTTGCAGTTACACCAGAACAGATATCACTACCTTGCAGTTACACCAGAACAGATTATCGTTACCTTGCAGTTACACCAGAACAGATTGTCATTACCTTGCAGTTACACCAGAACAGATTGTCGTTACCTTGCAGTTACACCAGAACAGATATCACTACCTTGCAGTTACATCAGAACAGATTGTCGTTACCTTGCAGTTACACCAGAACAGATATCACTACCTTGCAGTTACACCAGAACAGATTATCGTTACCTTGCGGGTACACCAGAACAGATTATCGTTACCTTGCAGTTACACCAGAACAGATTGTCGTTACCTTGCAGTTACACCAGAACAGATTGTCGTTACCTTGCAGTTACACCAGAACAGATTATCGTTAGCTTGCAGTTACAGCAGAACAGATTATCATTACCTTGCAGTTACACCAGAACAGATACCGTTACCTGGCAGTTACACCAGAACAGATTATTGTTACCTTGCAGTTACACCAGAACAGATTATCGTTACCTCGCAGTTACACCAGAACAGATTGTTGTTACCTTGCAGTTACACCAGAACAGATACCGTTACCCTGCAGTTACACCAGAACTGATTGTCATTACCTTGCAGTTACACCAGAACAGATTATTGTTACCTTGCAGTTGTAAATGTTTGTTTTGTTGTTGGTTATGTTTGTGTTATAACCACTGTATATAATATATGGACTTAAAAAGTGGTTACAACACATAGGCCACACAGGACTATATATATATATATATATATATATATATATATATATATATATATAATATATATATATATATATTGTGTGTGTGTGTGTGTGTGGACTTAAAAAGTGGTTACAACACAAACGTTACCAGTAACAATGTGTGTATGTATACACACACACACACACACACACACACACACACACACACACACACACACACACACAGCAGTTTTAGCATCTGTACATTTTTAACAATTATTATGTGATGACAAAATGTGTCTGGTCCTGATATAACTGTACTGGATGATTAGGTGTAAACACCAAGTTAGTTACTTATCTACTTGTTATTAGTCTTTGGCTTTGCTTGACTAGCAAGGAGGCCCAAGATGATTGTTTTTGGTCCCTGTTTAAAGGTGTTCTTTTTTGGAGTTGTGTGTGTGTGTGTGTGTGTGTGTGTGTGTGTGTGTGTGTGTGTGTGTGTGTGTGTGTGTTGCATATTGTCAGTCACATTTGAATAAGCATTGATGTGTTCATTATCATATTATGTAAATTTAGTTTGTTGTTGTTGTTAAACTGATAACTCTCTGTCTGATGTCTGTGTTAAACTGAGAACAGTCTCGGCCTCGATGTACATTATGTGTTGTATTTGACAGCACTTTAAGTGTTGTAGTAGTAGTATTGTTGAAGGCTGTTGCTGATGAGTCTGATCAGTGCTGTTTGTGGGCAGGCACAGGCCAGCAGGGTACCCCATCACCACCGGTGCCTTCTCAGGGTCCTACCCCCCCTCCCTGTCTATATCCCGCTATGGGCACCCGTCCCTCCTCCCGCCAGGCATCCCACACCCGGGTATGCCCCACCCTGGCATGCTACCCGGCCACAAGTCCGACATGATGGGGGCAGCCGGCATGCAGGATAGTCATAGGTGAGTGTGAGTCTGTGTGTGTGTGCGTGTGTGTGTGTGTGTGTGCGCCGTGTGTGTGTGTGTGTGTGTGTGTGTGTGTGTGTGTGTGTGTGTGTGTGTGTGTGTGCATGCATCCTTAGTCTGGATACTTCACTATGTGTGTTTTCTATGATAATGCAAGTGATCTTGGGGGAGGGAGAGAGAGAGAGAGAGAGAGAGAGAGAGAGAGAGAGAGAGAGAGAGAGAGAGACCAGCCAGCCAGCCAGCCAGTGTCTTAATTTATTTATAGTGTATTTTGAAAGGATGTGTTCAAAGATGATGTCCAAGAGATATTTCTATTATTGTATGTTTTGAAAGAATGTGTTCAAAGGTGATGTCCAAGACATATTTCTGTGATTGTATGTTTTCAAAGAATGTGTTCAAAGGTGATATCCAAAATATTTCTATTATTGTATGTTTTGAAAGAATGTGTCCAAAGGTGATGTCAGAGAGAACCGTTTAGCAGTTGTAGGCATGCAGGCAGTTGGCCAGTTTGGACTGCTACGTTGACATGACAGCCGGCAGGCGAGGGGCTGTTGTACTGTGTCGTGGCACTACTGTATGACAGTCAACACTTTTCACTTGTTTTCAGGCTAGAAGGTCAGGAAGAACAAAGTGCCAGGAAAAGTGCGGCCTCGGAGAAGAAGAGGAATTACGTGAAGAAACCGCTGAATGCCTTCATGTTGTTCATGAAAGAGATGAGGCCGAAAGTGATAGCCGAGTGCACCTTGAGGGAGTCCTCGGCCATCAACCAGATTCTCGGGCGAAAGGTGAGTCCGTTTCTGACCACTGTCCAGCTCTGGGCATGGGACGCTTGACTGGTAGCCACGCAGAGAGTCGCAGCCATGTCCTTTTTACCGTCAGTTCCCCATCGACTACCAGTACAGTGTTTGCATTAGGTTGGGTGCCGAACTTTCAGTATGAGCATCAAGTTGATGACCCGGGTATTGTGGTGCTTGACGGTTGTGGAGCATGTTCTTGTGTTACCTCGATTGTGGGGAATGCTATGATGGTTTCAGTTGTTGATTGTTTGGTTGGTTATATTTGTCTTGCAGTTTGTTGATTCCAGTGGGACAGTTGTTTGTTTTGTTACCTTTTTCTTGCAGCTTGTTGATTTCTGTGGGTCAGTTGCTTGTTATATTGTCTTGCAGTTTGCTGATTTCAGTGGGACAGTTGATTGTTTTGTTACATTTGTCTTGCAGCAGTTGTTTGTTTTGTTACATGTGTCTTGCAGTTTGTCAATTGCAATGGGGCAGTTGTTTGTTTTGTTATATTTGTCTTGCAGTTTGTCAATTGCAGTGGGGCAGTTGTTTGTTTTGTTACATTTGTCATGCAGTTTGTCAGTTGCAATGGGGCAGTTGTTTGTTTTGTTATATTTGTCTTGCAGCTTGTTGATTTCTGTGGGACAGTTGATTGTTATATTGTCTTGCAGTCTGTTGATTTCAGTGGGACAGTTGTTGCTCAGCTCTCCATGGCATGGTTTTGTCTTTTCTGAGTGAGGTACAAATGCCTGTTCCCATATACTCCGAGGGAGCTTAACACTGACGTCTGCAGAGGACTGTGACCGCTGTAGGAAGAAAAGGGACAAAGTTGATGAGAAGATACCGCAAACATATGGACTGGGCATGGGGGTGGGACGTCTGACCAGTTTATTGGTTTTGATATTTGTACATCACTGAGAGCCTGTTGTAGTGTTGCATCATATTCCAACTCATCACAGCCCCTTTGGACCTTTAAAAGAACAGGCGATTGCTGTCCTTTGAATTTTGGCTTTAACGAATGGAGGTCCTAACAGCTTTTCTTACTCCAAATGGTCACTCCGCAAGTACTTCCGTCCCCACCTTGCCTGCCGCGTCCTGCCCCGCCCCGCCCCGCCTTTCTTTTCCAGTGTTTTAATACACCTGTCCAGGGCTGTTTGTGTTAGCACCTTGATCCTTTTTATATTGCCATCTGTGGGATGATGGTGTATACAGTTTGATGGCTGACACTAGTGATAGATCACAGCAACGGCCGTGTAGTTTGGCTGTTAGCCTTGTTTCCCTTAGAGGAGGAATATTAATTTTATGTCACATTTGCTCATTAACACATTGGCTGCCGTTGATTGGATATTCATTTTGACACATAACATTTTGATGAATTAACAATTCTGTCATGAAGCTTCTGATTAGAGCAATTACTGAGACAGGACGGGGGTGATGTCTGACATGACCTTGCGGAAGAGATGTTGAGCTGTGTGCTTTTGATACTGTGGGAAGTATGCCCTTATTTCTCTCCCTTGCTCTAGGCTGTCCATGGCAGTTTTACGACCAGGGCGGAATCACTGGGTGTGGGAAAGCGGTAAACATTAAAACCGCAGATATAGGTGGACAGTTTTACTCTGCATTCAGCCTTGTTGAATAACAATCATTGGGTGATTTTTTTGGGTATTTTTTGTAGTATGTTTACATCTACATCACACCTTCGGCTCAAATACAGTTTGCATCATTCATCGGTTGATTATTTTGTTCATGCTGCTGTAATGTAGTTTGATTCACTGAGTTAGGTGACATTATCTTCAGGCAAAAATTGAAAGGATGTGAGATAATTTATGGCTTAAATGACCCCAATAATGTATTGCTTTTCTTGCTTATTCCAGTACCTGTAGTATGGGTGTTGTCAGCCTTGCAAAGAGATAAGCCAGCAGTACTGAGAGAATACTCGGAATAAGATTTTTGTAGGAGACAAAGCTGAAGTGTAGCTCTGCATCATTGGCAGAAAAGGGACTGCAGGACAGGTTCTTGAATTACTCTGATTTTTTTGTGTTGACTTTTCGTCAGTAACTTTGGGGATTTATGACAGATAAAAGATCAGCCTGTTTGTTTAGCTGACTTTATAACATAAGCCAGACTGCACGCAGGTTTTCATAAGTTTTAAGCAGCAGAAGAAAAAAAAAGGAAAAGAAGAAAAGGCACCGGATTCAGCGGACCATTGAGAGATGCTGAAAGACCCCAAGGATGGAAGCTGTGCCAGAGCTATTGATGTTGAAATGACCATTCCATTGATTTGATGCATATGTGCGATTGTCTGATGTTCCTGAACTGACCCATCTGTTTCTTTCTGTCTTGCTCTTCTTGTTCTGGTGTGCAGTGGTGCTGTCGAGTGTCGGACATTCGGGGGACTGCTGCTTGTGGAATTACAAATAGCCAAGACAATAACTCGAAAAGAAATGATATGTAGATGAGAAGAACTGGCACAGAAAACACATTCATTTCATGATGTCATGGAAATACACAAATTGCAAGGCTATTAATACTTCTTTTTTTATCAAGTAGAAAAATAAAAGTACTTTAGTGGTGAAAACATTTAGTTGAAGTGGAAATACACAAATCGCAGGAATGTTAATACAATTTTATTATGCAGTGGAAAAAATAAAATGATTTCAGTGGTGAAAACATTTAGTTAAAGTGGAAAAAGACAAATTGCAAGGATATTAATACAATTTTTTATCAAGTAGAAAAATAAAATGACCAGCTGTGAAAACATTTAGTTAAAGTGAAGGGTGATGAAGGAAAAGAAGGAATAGAAACAATTCAGTACTTGCGGAACTCTTCTAATGACAATGAGTAGAACAGGCTCAACACACACCGGCCAGACCATGCTGAATAATGCATTGTGGAATAAATTGAAACTGCCATGGACAGCTTTTGCCTGGGGATAAAGATCGGATCTGCTGTTATGGGACCTATGGTATTGCCTTGGTCCAGCACCAGAAATAGATCATTTTGACCTTTGCCCCATCTTTTGATATAGGACAATCCATTTTTACTATTGTCCCATCTTTGATATAGGACAATCCGTTTTTACTATTGTCCCATCTTTGATATAGGACAGTCCATTTTACCTTTGTCCCATCTTTGATATAGGACAATCCATTTTTACTATAGTCCCATCTTTTATATAGGACAGTCCATTTTACCTTTGGCCCATCTTTGATATAGGACAATCCATTTTGTCCTTTGTCCCATCTTTGATATGGGAAACAGTCCATTTTTCCTCTGTCCCATTTTTGATATAGTGTAATCCATTTTGTCCTTTGCTTGCTTCTCTGCAGGCATCTGGGTTCAAGTCTTTCTAAAACCAAAGAAGGGTGGCTGGATTTTGAGTTAGTTTTGGAAAGGAATACACTGCAGTATTTTGTTTTCTGTCATTTATACACCTTGATATATTTTACACTTTCTTCTCTCATGGCAATGCATTCTAGCATATTATGTATACATAGTTTGCAGGAAAAAACCTTTAAACAGTATCTCCCTTTCTTTCTTTTTTTAAATAGATATTATTATTTGCCAGGAGAAGACTGTGATTATATGTGTTTAAAAGAATATGGGTGGACATTACATATTACTTTACTCGATTAACCCTTTCACTGCAGAGAGGTAGTACAACTAAGAGGTGATGAAGCAGAATTGCAAGATTATTTGCTGATTTAATTTAAAACTAATTGAAGAATAGTTATTTTTGTTTTGGGTTGTTTTATGTGGGCAAACAGATTTCAGTTGTAGTCTGCCTCAAGAGAGAAAGCATTATCTCGCAGTGAAAGGGTTAAACGGTGGTGATTTCTCACAGTGAGTGTTTCAGTGGCCAAGGGTTTGAAATAGAGTTCAAGAAGGGTGCTTGTACTTTAGAACAGAAGGGCGCTTGGAGTGGTCAGATGTAAGTCTCAAAGTGCAGAACATGGACAGAAAAGACCAGAAAACCCCACCTCAGTGTCACCTGGGTGGGGTCATATGGTTGCAGTTTTTAGTGAACATTTGCCAACAGCCAGAACTTTGTGGTAATGAGTGGAAGAGACAGAATAAGATGCTGACAATAGCATCTCCCAAAACCTGATTTAAAAAATGATATGCGATTGAAATGGATATTCATTAGCACAAAAGAAACGTATTCATATCAACAGACAGTAGAAGGTGTAGATTTGTAAACCACGCCCCCCACCCCACACTCCCCCCTCCAACCAATAAAAAAATAATAATTATGAAACATATCAGCAAGACAGGCATAGTCTTCCATTTGGATCTGAGAGCCCAGCATTTTGCAAGCATCAGCACTGGTCAATAGAAAGCGAAGAGTACAGGCACACTAGTCAGCAAACTGTGCCCAGAGAGAACCACCAAGCCCCTTCTGCACCCTAGCAACATCTAGTTCAAACCCTGTCAGCATGGCATGCACACTGACAGAGCAGATCCCAGTTCAGCCGCTAACAGCACTGCCACAATTTCAGTGACATGCGCTGGAGGGGTCGCAGCAGCTGGAGCGTTTTAAAAGGCTGTTTGATGTCCCTGTTAGAACGTAGCTAACTAATGACGCTGTTGGTCTTTCAGTGGCACGCGTTAGACCGTTCGGAGCAGGCCAAGTATTACGAGATGGCACGTAAAGAGAAGGATCTCCACATGCAGTTGTACCCCGGATGGTCGGCACGCGATAACTACGCCGCACACCAGAAAAAGAAGAAGCGGAAAAAGTCTGAGCCCAGTTTGACGTCGGAAAACAAATCAATGGCAGCAGGTGAGGGTGTGTGTGTGTGTGTGTGTGTGTGTGTGTATGTGTATGTGTGTGTGTGTGTGTGTGTGTGTGTGTGTGTGTGTCTCTTCTCTCTCTCTCTCTCTCACTCTGTGAATGAGTGTGTGCATGTGTGTCTGTGAGTGTGTGTGCGTGCATGCGTGCACAGAAGGAGAGAGGGAAAGAGAGTGTGTGTGTGTGTGTGTGTAAAGGAAAGTGTCTGTATGTGTGTGTGTAAAAGAGAGAGAGAGTGTGTGTGAGTGAGAGAGAGAGAGAGAGAGCGAGCAAGCGAGCGAGCGAGCGAGAGAGTGTGCATGCGTGAAAGAGGTCTCTCCCAAGTCTTCACTCAAACTGATCCTGTTACAGAATGTCCCAATGCCAAAAAGTGTCGGGCTCGCTACGGCATGGAGCAACAGTCACAGTGGTGCAAGCCTTGCAGGTAAGAGTTCTCTGCCACTTCCCCCTGCAGTGCCCCACCTGCCCCATGGTGCCCCTTGCCCTCCTTCCTGTTGCCCCTGTGCCTGCCTCAGCCTGCCCTGCCCTGCCCTCATCCTCGGCTTTGTGCGGGCAATTGTGTGGATGGTGTCCAACATACGGGGTGTTTTTTTCCCCTTCCAGTTCTGTGCATGGCCACACTACCGTCATGGCTGGCATTTGAAAACAAAAACAAAATATATTGAAGATATTGTGTCGTTAATAAAGTTGATTTGATTGCTCCCGTGGAGCTGTTCAGAGTTTCACGTTCGTCTCGGGTTACCTGCCTACCAGGCACTTACTCTGGCAGGTCAGACGGTACGGTCATGTAAGTATTTTTCAGAGACACAGCTTGCTTAATTTTGATGCTTGTTTTTATGGTCTGGCATTTTCTCTCTCCACCGTGACAGGTCTTGTTCTCCAGAGAGTTACTCCTGAGCCTCCGACGTGTTCACGTCCCCCCCCTAGCCCGAGGGGACGACGCGACCATGGTGTGTGTCTTTTCTGTGTGTCGACTTTTGTTCTTCTGCAATGGCGGTCTTGTCTTGTTTCAGATCATCTCTGCATGAAAACTGTGATCAGTCAACTGCTGAGTTAGAAGTTACGCAAAACACGAACTCGACGGACATAAAATAGTAAGGTATTCTGGGCGCCCTCTTGTGGAGCATGCTGAAAGAGCTAACGCTTGCAGTCAGTATCGGTGTGGACGTACAGGCCTGGCTTTGCATGCTGGCGTCGGGGCAGGAGCGGAGTAGTGGCCTACCAGTGTACCCACCCTCCCCTTCCATCCTCCTTCCTACCCTCCTTGCTGCTTCCTTACCCCCCACCCACCCACCTCTGGGACATGCCACACACCTCTGCCCACAATGCACCTTGTATCTGTTGTATTGTCTGTTTATTTCGTTGCGGCCCAGGTTTTTTCTCTCCATTTTTTTCCCTTTTCTTTTCTTCTTGAAACCCCCCCCCCCCCTCCCTCCCTCTGTCTCCAGTTCCTTCGCTTGGGTCTTGATGTATCTGTGTATGTACCCCTCCCTTGCTGCTTTTTTTCCGTGTACCCTTAACTGTGTACCACCCAATAACACTGTGTCTGTGGTCCATGGTGGAACAGCTGCTTTTTTTGTTTGGACGCTTGTGTACGCTGTATGCCGTGGGTAGAGGGCGGTCCAGAGGAGGGCGTGAATGCTGAGTTTTGGGCTGTCAGCTTACAGTGTATCGCATGGCGCTATGGCTGGATCTACAGTAGACTCAGTTTGCTGTCGTTTCTGATCTTTTCTGTTTTCCTCCTCACCTCCATCTTCATCTTCATGGTTTCATTGGCTTCTCCTTCCATCTGTCCCAGCTTCTGCTTATTGGATACAAGTTGGCTGGGATACGTGATTGGTTCATTGTGCCTAGGTGATTGGTGATTGGTTCAAAGTGAATAGGTGATTGGTTCAAAGTAAATAGGTGATTGGTTCAAAGCGAATAGGTGATTGGTTCAAAATGAATAGGTGATAAAGTGGCCTGAAACTGCCTAATAACTAGTAACGTCTTCTGTAGAGCAGTTTTGTTCCATTTATGTGTGTCAGATTGAATTTGTTCGTAACTCAGGACATTTTTCACTGTCCATGTCCTTAGGAGATGGCTATAATTTTTTGTCTTGAGTCCTGACGAATGCATTAATGGTAATTATTTTGTCTCAAGGCTACAGTAGCTTCTGCGATGCCTAACTGACTGGACATTTTGTTCAGATGGGAGTTTTGAGAACATTATTGAGTGCTTGAGAAAATGGTGCATAGAATGCTTTTGTGGAAGGAGTCTGGAGGTCATACATGGGTGGTTTCAGCTGCTCGATCATTACTCCATTTCATCTGCATTTACTTAGCATCTTACTCCTAGTCAGAGGTGTAACTGCTTTAACCGGAGATGTAGCCAACCTGTATCGATGTACCATACAAAGTGTTAACTTTCTTTGCATACCTGTAGCAGCTTGGCTTGCTTTGTGGTACAGTGTTTCGGCAGAAAAAACTTTCAATTTTCATCCTTGCGTCTCTGCCTTGTGTACATACGTATCTTCTTCATTCCATGTACGTGCATTTTGCATCAGTATCGTGTAACTTTGGCAGGGGATTTTTTTTCTTTTCTTCGTTCTTTCTTAGGGAAGATTTTGTGTCAGTCTTCAAATACCTGCTCTGTGTTGTCCCCACCATGTGCCAGTGATCGTGACAGGAAGAGAGCTGATGATGTGCTGACAAAATAAAGTCTGTGTTCCGTCTGTCTTGCCACTAACCACTGTGTTCTGTCTAGCTTGTCTGCCTCGGCCAGACTCGATCCCCTGCCCTCTGGAACACAGCACGCATCGCTGCATGATTGGTAGTTGTGCACGGCCCCCGTCCACACTGATTGATGGCTGCCATGTTTGTGTCTCTTGCAGACCCCGCCTTTCCGCGCACCTGTTGCATGGCATGAGGCATGGACGTCGTGCGTGGCAGCTGTTGTGTGAACTGTCAGACTTTGGGTCCTAGCTGCGTGTGTGTGTGTGTGTGTGTGTGTGTGTGTGTGTGTGTGTGTGTGTGTGTGTGTGTGTGTGTGTGTTTGTTTGTTTGTGTGTGTTACTGTTAGAGTGGAATCGTGGAGGCTCTATGTGAAAATTTGGGCAATCTTTGTGTTTAGACATGCGAACACTGTGTTAATGGATTGTGCTGAAATGGGTGTTGAAAGCCCCTTTTTTTCGTGTGTGTGTAGTGAAACTGTTAAAAGCTTTGAGTGTGAATGCTTTGCGTCAAATGTGGTGGTGAACGTGGTGGGAGAATGGACGTTTTCATTCTTGCTGTAGATACAGCTTTGTGTAGATACAGCTTTGTGTAGAACTGGTGCTGAAGGTTCTGTGCGCGAATGGGCTGCGGATGCCTTGCAGGCGCTTGCTGGATGTGCATGGTTGCATGAGCCTCCGGCATGCTCAGAGGTTGTAGTGTGCAGCGTTTGTGGTCAACGAAGAAATGTGTGGTTTTCTGGCTACGTTTGGATCCGGCTATGATGCAGATTAGGAGAGGCGCTGGGCATCATGTACTAAAATGTAGCATGGTCATTTTTGAAATGGTGAAGAACCTTGCATTGTAGTTTAGCAGTCATGCCTTGCTTCTTTGTTCGCTCTGTGATGCATATTGAGGGAGGCGCTGGGCATCGTGTACTAAAACGTAGCATGGTCATTTTTGAAATGGAGAATAACCTTGCATTGTAGTTTAGCAGTCATGCCTTGCTTCTCTGTTCACTAACTTTAATTTAAAGGGTACACAAGCACAGCTGCCCCCTTTGAATCACTTGCTGCAGATGACAGAAGAGCAAGGAAGGCATTTCCTTCAGGCGAACTATGTGGGCCTGTTAAATGTAATTTATCTGTTTTGAGTTCAGTTGAATCTCCACCCTGCTTCAGTCTGAATGATTGTGGCGGGTGTTTCACTCCAGTTTTTCCTGGCATCCTTTTGCAAGACGCATGGTTGACTGGGCAGCAAAAACAGATTGTCTCGCTACTCACTGTTGATGTTGCCTACATCAGCGTGGTGACTGGTCTGCCTCATGTGTGTGCTTCTAGATTGAAATCCAGTTTGCAACAGCTATAGTAGTAGTGGTCTCAAGTGAAAAAGACAACAAATATGGGGGGCGTGGGGGTTCTCTCAAAAATGTACGTTTCTGTCACAAACTCTTAACACTGCCATCGTCGCAATGTGCTCATCTGTTCCCTGGCTGCAGCTCTTGTGCGCTTTATTCTTCTGCGTTTTTCTGCTTGAGTACAAGAGAACAAAGAGTAGCTCTTGGACTTTGTGTTGCTGCAGCAGCGTGGTATGCTCCGCAAGTGGCCAGATGTACCTACCTTTCCTGACTGCTGGGTATGATCACAGTAGACTGCCTTGAAAAAAGTGATCATGCCCTTTTTTCTTTTCTTTTTTTTGCCCCCTTTTCTGCCCATCTGATTTCTTGTTCATCCACTCTCGATGTCATGTTGTCCAGCTTTGGTTGGTTTTGTCCGTTGGTTGGTTTTGTTGGTCTCGTCTTCAGTTTTGTATCTAGGCTGCAGTGCCTGGGTGCTTTTGGCATGTCACTGTGCACACAAGCATGCAAACACACAGTGTTGAAGACGAGTGAATGTTCCCACCTTTTTTCTAATCTTTTTTTTTTTCCCTCTCCCCCATTTATAATTAATTCATTACTTGTCAAGTCCAAATAATGACTTGGAGATGACTCTTAACCTTATTCAGGATGTTGTATGAGATATTTTGATAAATAACAACAACAACAACAACAAAAACTATTACTTGCCTTGGAAAGTGAAACTTTTTACTTTGTGAACGCACATCACAGTGCTTCTGTTTTTGAAAATATCCACTTTGCTTAGGATTGAAGGTGTAACACGTGTATCATCATTTCATAGCATTCACTCAAATGCATAACATTTTTCTGAGTAAAACATTTTGATACAGTTAGCTACTCTGTACAGGGCATTGATGTAATAAAAAGGTTTTTTTCCTCGCAAACTGAAAAGCACATAAGAATATTTTTTTGTTGCATAGATAAAGACTTTTAATTCTGTTAAGACCGCATTGCTAAAAAAGTGAACGTTTTTTTAAACTTGAATGCAGCCATGAAAGGAATGAGATTGTATGAAGTTTGTTTCTTTTTCCAGCATTTCACTATAATAATCACTGGCCGTTTTAGGAAAGAAAAGGTCAGTTGCTGTCCTCGTAAATTGTTTTTTTTTTTTATAATTTATATTTTGCACGAATTTGGGACAGGTGTTATGGTGATTATTTTATGGGAGTTATTGTTGCTTTGCCGTTTTTGGTGAATGGGATTACTTTTAGGGGTTTTCTCCTTTAAAAAACCCTAAAAGAACCAAAATAAAACCCCACGATCATTCCATTTCAGTGGTCATTCATCCCATGTGATAGTGGGGCTTGTGGTGATTTCTGGTGTCATTATCACTTGCACATGTTTTGGTTACATACTATTGTGGGGCACAACATTTGTGAATGGCTTGATTTGATAATTATAGTCTTGAAAAATTCCATCACTTTGTGAAGAGAACAAAACTGCATGGTTTGTAATGGGTGAAAAGTTCGGCAATTTTCCTATGTCTGTGCTAGTTAAACTTAAAGGTGTTTGGTTGATGCACATGAACACTGGTGGTTTATTTGTGGGGTTACCACAGCCTTTTTCGGGGAGGGATGTCTGTGCACTGAATGTAGCACTGTTGCAAATTTGATCAAACTGTTCATGGTTCATTTGCACTTGGGTTGTAGTCATTGTCATCATCATCTTGAGTATTAGTGACATTTTTGTTTAAATGTTTTGTATCTATTTCACTTTGTATTTATATTTCATTGTTTATTTTGTTTGTTTCATTATGCTTTGGTGGGTGGTTTTAATTCAGCCTAGTATGCCGTGTGAAAAGTCATTTTTTCCTCCAGCGGGATGGTGATTTAAGGCATGGCATGGTTAATAAAGGCATATGAAGTCTTTTTTTCCACCATTTAATTTAAAAAAAATAAAATCTGAAAGGGACAGTATGTTGTAAATGTACAGGGGTACAATCAGAGCTCCAATATACAGCAAGCTGGTTTGGCCAAGCGATAAGGTATTAGGCTGGCAAGCTGAAGGGCCTTGGTTCGATTCTGCTTTGGCTCTCTCCGCTCTCTTCCAAAGTTGTGATCTGTGGACATTGCCCCTCACAACTACTTTTGACTTCGCCCCTCACAAACAACAAAACATTGAAATGGCTTTCAGCACTTGGTGCAGAATCATTTTGGTGGCGACTGTAGCGTTTGGTACGTCTCCCTCCGCCCACACCTCCTGGGATCTCAATCCTGCCAGTACAGTGGAGATTTTGGCACACACGTGTGTGCCATTGGGATGATAGGGGCAGAGAGGTCGGCACATGGACCATAGAGAGGGTTGTGTAGGTCTGTGTCACAGGGACGGTTGGGGCAGAGAAGTTAGCACATGGACCATAGAGAGGGTTGTGTAGGTCTGTGTCACAGGGACGGTTGGGGTAGAGAGGTTGGCACATGGACTATGGAGAGGGTTGTGTAGGTCTGTGTCACAGAGGATGGTTGGGGTAGAGAGGTTGGCACATGGACTATAGAGAGGGTTGTGCAATGCTGTGTCACAGGGATGATCAGGACAGAGAAGTTGGCACAACTGTGTCATAGGAATGATTGGGGTGGAGAAGATGGCACAGCCTTGCATCATGGAGGTGGAGAAGATGGCACACCATTTATAATGGAGGTGGAGAAGATGGCACACCTTTACATCATGGAGGTGGAGAAGATGGCACATCCTTATTGTGGAGAAAATGGCACACCATTTATAATGGAGGTGGAGAAGATGGCACACCTGTACATCATGGAGGTGGAGAAGCTGGCACATCCTTATTGTGGAGAAGATGGCACAACTTTTATAATGGACGTGGAGAAGATGGCACACTCTCACATCATGGAGGTAGAGAAGATTGCACACCCTACATCATGGAAGTGGGGGAAAATGGTGCACCTGTATCCCATATGGGTGGAGAATATGGCACACGCTTAAAAAATAGAGATGGAGAAGGTGGCACACTCTTACATCATGAAGATGAAGAAGATGACACACCTCTTACTCTATAGAGGTGAAGATGGTATACCCTTATGTCACGGAGGTGGAGAAGATGGCACACCCCCTTTTAAAAAAAAAACCCCAAATAGATGTGGAGAAAAGAAAAAAAGGGAAAAACCACCCTTTTAAACATCAAAAGATGTGGAGAAAAAGGGCACTCTCTCTTGCACCATAGACATGGAGAAGACGGCACACTCTTACATCATAAGAGGTGGAGAAGACGGCACACTCTTACATCATAAGAGGTAGAGAAGATGGCACACCTCTTTCATCATAAGAGATGGAGAAGACGGCACACTCTTACATCATAAGAGGTGGAGAAGACGGCACACTCTTACATCATAAGAGGTGGAGAAGACGGCGCACTCTTACATCATAAGATGTGGAGAAGATGGCGCACTCTTACATCATAGACATGGAGAAGATGGTACAACTGGCATCATAGAGAGGGAGAATTGGCTATCTCTGTGATGTTACCCTATGCACAAGAGGTGGGTGGGTGGGTGGGGGGGGGGGGGGAGAGATGAAGGGGTGCTGGAACTGTATGTCAGAGGTGGCTAGGCTGGAGAGGTTGCGGTGTCTGCATGTCAGAGATGTTACAGCAGAAATGGTTACAACTGGTGTTACAACTTGGGAAACGTATGGTAGGATGGTGTACAAGAACGTTGTAACAGTAGAAGGAAAATGAAATGCCGAACTGTGTACCAGCACCCCTTGTCCTCTGTGTACCAACACCCCACGTCCTCTGTGTACCAACACCCCACGTCCTCTGTGTACCAACACCCCACCCCCCCAAAAAAGCAAACTTGTATCAGTAGAGGGACAGTTCTGGAACAGTGTACCTAAACCTCATAGCAGTATGGGAACAGTTCTAGAGCATTGTACTAGAAGCTTGTGGAAGTAGAGGAAAAGGTCTAAAACAATGTTTGAACCCCCCCCCCCCCCCCCCCCACCCACCACACCCACCAAACCAGCTGCATTAAAGTTCTAGAACAGTGTACAAGAAACCTAGAATAGTATGAGAGAGAGAGAGAGAGAGAGAGAGAGAGAGAGAGAGAGAGAGAGAGAGAGAGAGAGATTTGTACTGAAATATTTGTTGCAGAGCCATCACTTCTTAGTTTTTGCATTTTTGGCTTATTTGTTATACACAATAGCCACATGTTTATGCACTTACAAGTATACATTTCTCTCTGCATATGTCTGTGTGTATCTATATACATATAGTTTTGTGTGAATGATATTCACTCTGTATCTTTAGACTTTACGCAATTTAACAACCCTTTTTTAAAAATTATTAGCTGAAAGGTTTATATGGATACTGTTATAGTTTTTACTGAATACCTGATGTTTCTTTTGCTTCCCACATAAATGCCTTAACCCCTGAATTTAAACAGCAGAGCAGTTTCTGGTTAGGAAGGAATGGAGTTTTTGTTTTGTCGCACATGTATCTGAATGCTTGAATTGTTTTATTGCTGTTTATAGTTTCTTTCCAGTTGTGTTCATGTGCACTGACGATGTTTCAGAGTGTGACCGTTCTGCTGAAGGCAGAAATGTGTCTGCGTCATACATTATTTGCAGAACGTCCCGTCAGTTTACTTTGCAGTTTATTTTGTCCACAGAACTACGTTGGTTTCAGTCTGTCGCGCGAGCACAGGTGAACCTCAGTGCTATGGATCTGCTGATGAAGATCCTTTCTCAAAATGAACAGAAAGTGACCTTAAAGGATGGGAGACCTTTGGCAGGGGTGGGGTGGGGGGGGGTGGGGAGGGGGGTCACTTACACTGAGCCTTATACAGTAGGGTTTAGTGAGTGGTCTTCACTCATTCGCTCCTTGGTACATCAGCTGTTCATCTCGCATGCACAAATAGGGTATTGCTTCCAGGATTTTGAACAGATCTACACTTTGGATTGTACATGATTTAAAGGGTGGGGGGGGGGAGGGGTCTCCTCAGTACAGTTTTTGTTCTGAAGTCCATGTTCATTCACGACTTTCTGAACAGAAGTGGGCTGTGAATGCTGCCTTCTCGATAAAGTGCTGGGATTGAAAGAGTTAAAGAGGGGAGAGGCCACTCACGAAATGGTCTGCCACTGGGTGGGTGCCATTGTGATTAATGCCCTTGTTTGAACAGTTTACAGATGGTAGGTTCAGGATGTGTCACTTGTCATGCCTACCATGCACCTGCATTATAGAGGCGGACTTAAGTTGTTGTTTCCCTGTGGCTCTTGGCCTTAGTTATAATGGGGTTCACCTGCAGTGCTTACTGGGATGACGGCCATATCAGTGCAAGACCGGGTGTAAAGCCGCTATCAACCAAAAGGCGGGCTTACTTTGAGGTGATATTGAGGGTAAACTAACACCCGCTCTGTTGATTTGTGTTGCTTAGGCGAAAGAAGAAGTGCATCCGTTACATGCGAGAGGACGGAGCCAGCACGGACGGGGAGGACTACGACGACGGCTCGTCTCGCCTGGGGTCCCAACGCTCCACATGCGACACGGACTCCACCCATGATATGGACGTGGACAGCCCCCGCCCTGACGTCCGCCTCTCCTTCAGCCAGCAGCACTCCCCGCTCTCGCCGCTCATACCTGACGAGGAGGAAGTGGAGGTTGTTGTGGACACCACCGGCAAGCTGGACCTGAGCTTTCCGGCGGCGGTCTCATCGTCGGGTCTCCCCCTCCTGCCCTCCAGTCTCCCTCTGCCCTCCGCCTCGCCCCTCGCTCCACCCTCCCACCCCTCCATGTCTTCTACACCCGTCAAAGTGGAAC
Organism: Alviniconcha marisindica; assembly: GCA_018857735.1. Lineage (NCBI taxonomy): Eukaryota > Metazoa > Mollusca > Gastropoda > Provannidae > Alviniconcha > Alviniconcha marisindica. The sequence goes on along the minus strand of JABMCL010000574.1, from coordinate 199,483 downwards.
ATCCGCTGGCAATGGCCATGCCCTCGCCAAGTCTGGCGGCGACGTAGCAGCAGTGAGGGGGGGGGGGGGGGGGGCGTGGCCTCCTGGTAGGCGCGGCCTTGCGGTGGGTGTGGCCACGTGGTAGCGATGTGATGTGGGCGGACGAAGGACGTGGGTGTTGCGGCTCAGGTCAGGGTTTTTGCCTGAGCGACGGAGTGACTGACAGACAGGCAGGATGTGCCCAGCATAATACGCAGTCCCGTTGTGCATGGTGATAGCTGTGTGTCTGTATGTCTGCTCTGTGCGTGTGAAACCCACACTTCAGAACGCTGATTCTCGGAACCGGTTTTTCTGTCACGAGTCTGTTGGGACCTGAGGAAAATCGGGGGGGGGGGGATGGACGACAACAACAAAAAAACAATGTTGACACTGGACCGAAACTGGAACTCCTGGTTGTCGGCAAAGCATTGACTGTGCGTGTGGTGGAAACTGAGGGTGCAACTGTGACTGCCTTGTGAGAGAAGATGCGTGTCGGACAGAATGTGATGTTTGTTTTTCTAATGAAGAGCGAGTCTGCGAGCAGATTGTTCAAAATGTACAGATACACATGCTGCGTGTGCTGCTCTTCGTGACTGCTGGATCGCTGTGCCAAGACGTTGTTGAGGGTGCGCAACCCGGTCTGCCATAAAACCCTGTATCCCTGTGTGTCCGTGACACATTCGTAAAATGTATTCAATGTATTGTGGACTCCACACCAAGACAACAAACATCTCTTATCTAGGGTCTTGCCGGTGCTGCAGGACCTGTTGCGTTCACTGCATGAAAAGAAACACCGGCACAGATCGGACAGCCCTGCGTCGGGGAAAACTGTCACCTTCTTATTATCGTACAACCATGGCATCTCTTTCTTACTTTCGTTCCTCCTTTTGAAGAGATGAAAGCATTGCTGCTATTATCACTTTTCAGCGTCTGGTTCCTGTGCAAGCTGTTCTGTGGCTTGGAGGCGCCCTGATAGTGAATGTTGTACATGCTAATAATTCTGTCGTGTGATGGATGAAGGATGGTCTGCCGGCTGACGTACTCTGTGTGTAAATACATCACCATCACTTTCTTCTGCATGTCGGCCGTGCAACGTGCAAACCCGGCATAAACTTCTCTGGACGTTGCATGCTATATTCTGTGCAGACTATTGAAAAGCCTGCCTGACCTGTACATTTCTAGGAAGCACAGTTGATTGTGTGTGCGCGTGTGTGCGTGTGTGTGTTGTTGTTGTTGTTGTTATTGGGGGTAGTGAATATATGACACCATTAACTTGCAACTGGATTTGTTTTGGTTTTGGATGTGTGGGTTGGTGGGTGGTGTCTGATTTAAATGCAGCATTGTCATCTGAGCCAGTGAGTTGTGTAAGATGTGTTGAAATGGATGGAAGTCGAAAGAAGTGATTTTAAGTGGCATTTTTGAAGTCAACTCTAGTAGTGTGTGTGTGTGTGTGTGTGTGTGTGAGAGAGAGAGAGAGAGTGCGTGTGTGTGTGATTCTGCATGTTCCTGATGAGGTTTTGCATGTGTTCAGGGATGAGTCTGCCAAACTATTTCCGTAATTGGGTTAGCGTTTGTGCCTAGAACAATGTACATCATGTGAATTTGAACCATTGGATTTGGAACAACTCTACTGTTCTGCCAGTTTGTTCTCTAGATACAGTTGAGCAAAAGCATTTCCTGCTTGTTTCAAGTTGGGCGTTATAGAAGGCAGAACTTTTTACATCCTTTACAGATTTTAATTTACAACAATGAGCTGATCAAATGCATGAGTCTGTCTGATATTTGTCAAATGCTGATACAAGTTACAAAATGTAGGCAAATGTCCTGATCATGATATTTAATTTTTTATGAACAATTTTGCTGAAAAGCAGAAGTACAAAAGAGGCAATTTTATTAATTATATTTTATTTATTAATATAATACCTTAGTGAGGGGAAGATTTTAAGTCACTGCATGAATACCGAATGCATTGTGTTTAGGAGCTTGGATCATACAAAGGCAGCTATTTTTGGAAGAAAAACAACACACCACCCATAAACTGTTGAAGGGAAGACAACATCTATCGAGAAGAAAGACACCAGAAAATGATTTTTTTTTATCATGTGGAATGAAATAGGATGCTTTTCAGTCGTGCTTTAAGGCTTGTTTTTGAAGCGATGCTCTTGTTTCGTAACCTCTGATGTGCACGCCCGTCAAAATCACATTATAAAAATATCTGTGATTCTGTTGACCTTGAAAGTTTCTGTGTTGACAGTTTTATGCATTACATTTACAACGTGCTGAAAGAAAACTACATGCTGGTGAATTTTATTTTCTCCCGTCGCTCTTTTGTTGTGCTGGAAAAGAGTGCATTTAAAAAAGAGTGATGTACTAGTTTGGTGCTCTGCTCAGCATTACCGTGATGTACATGTCACAATGTATGCATATGTTTGTAATGTAACATTAAACACAGTGCCCACCGACCCCACATTTTTTGCCGCGACAGTGTTGGTAAGGTTTTGATCTAAAAAGAAAAGAATAAACTGATTGCATTCTTGTGCCCTTCTTGGTGCAGACTGCTGGCATTTGTGATGAGAAATAACTGAGCTGACCAGTTAAAAGAAACAGATTTATTTTCTACAGCATTGTAGCAGTTGAAGACCTCTAATTCTCTTCAGCTTTTTATTTCTTTGTGGACGTCTTTGCTGTTTTGAACAGCTCTTGGCAATCACTGCTAGTTGCTAGTACTGAGCTGCCGTTCTTTTTTCCCCTTTCTTCACAGAACACCAATGCTGTTCTACTAAAGAAAGAAATCTAAGAAAGTTTTTTTTGTGTGTGTGATGGTCGTTTTCAAATGAGCAAGTGGGGAGAAAACTGATTCCACAGCTACATTGGCAGGATTTCCTGCAGCGTCACTGAACTAAGCTCAGGCTGGTGTCTGGATTAAATGAAATTGCAGATCTGAACACGTAAAAGGTTCAGAATAACACTATTTATTAGGACAAAGAACAATCTGCAAATTTTTGGGGTAATCTCCTTTATCAAGCTACAAAATGACACTTAGCAGTTAAACGGTGAAAAATGAAATGACAAGCTAAATCACTTGTCTGTTTTCAGTTGAGCTACGTTGTTTTCCTGTCCTGTGCTGGGAAGAGTGATTGAAATCACAGAGCTCGGAAACTGTTCTTCAAAAATGGCGTTCTGAGGAATTATAATTTTCCGCTGATTTGATTGGCTCGTCCTTTCCCATGGAGGTGAAGAGGATTGACCCTTGACTGCATTGGGCGCCTTCACGGCCCCTCTGTAGCAGTTTCTGTAGATTCAAACTAACCCGTAGAAGTGCCGGCTGTCCCTACATGGACACGTTTTTCCCATGCCAATTTTAAAAAATTTCCTGTCATTGTAAATTTGTCCTGTTCTAGCCATGGTCCAGTTTGATGCTAATGGCTGGTCTCAATGACAAGCCATTGCAACCAGCAGGCAGAGAGGTTAGCTGTGCATATGGTCCACAATCTATAGTATCAGAAGAAAGGAGGGGGGACGTACACCTCTTCCTTCACACTTGTGCAAACCTAGTGGCTGAGCTGAACACTTTGAAGGCAAGCTTGTGGAAGGTGGAGTGGAGCACATATGGGTTTTCCTGGGCACATAGATACTGTCTTGATCTCGGCTGGACTGAACTGATGCTAATGCGAGCTGCCCAACCGTTTAAAAAACTGTACTAGCTGATAAGGCAAACTTGTGGAAGGTGGAGTGGAGCACATGTGGGTTTTCCTGGATGCATAGATACTGTCTTGATTTTGGCTGGACTGAATTGATGCTAATGTGAGCCACCCAACCGTTTTAGGAGCTGCACTAGCTGATGGTGGTGGTTCAAGTGGGTGTGTCGTGCAGAAAAGACGTGGCGGTGATCCTGTGTTTGGGGGTCTTTCAGTGTACTCGGTAGGAAGTACACAATACACCCCACTTTCACAAGGGAAGACGTAGTGTTCTGATTATTACATTGGGCATGTACAACTTGAAATTGGATCTGGGGAGAAATGGACAAACTGCAACAAAGTCCGCCACCATGATCACATCTTGTATTGTTTGGCACACAGTGGATTGCGTTCACACCTGAGCATGGCTCGAGTTGTCCTGCTGAGTGGTAGTGTGAGCTTTGTGTGGTGGAAGCTGAAGTGGGTTGTTTGTGATGCAGTCCTGCATCAAATGTTCACCATTATTTTAGGGACTCGGTGCTTAGGTCTTGAAACACTTGTTGAAATCATTGACAGCTTCTTGATAATGACTGAAGATGACAATCTTATGGCTGTTCCGTCAAACACTTTGGTTTGTTTCCGTTTTCTTCTTCAATGATTGCCATTTGTGATGCATGTGTTTTGTGTATGTGATGTCTGCTTCAGTGGGCCTCTGTTTACAAGTCAATCATAGATCATGAATGTGTGAACACAGCTCTTGAAGAAATATCCATCATGACCTTGCCTTTGCTTTTTTTTTTTTTTTCCTTCTTCAGTTTTGTCCATCATGGTTGGGTCCATTTGTGTGGTCACCAGACTGTGGACTTCATTTGCACTTTTTGTGTTGTTGCTTAGGTCTAGAGTCTAATCTGAAAGACAGTTCCTTTTGGGGAGGGGTTGGGGTTTTGTGTGCAGAACACGCATGAATTAACCTCCAAGATGGAGAAGTAATGACTGATGACAAACCATGTGTATTTATTTTCTGCTAGTGTGTCCATTTAGCTAGCATGTTCATGGGGGGAATTCTTTCACCATCTTTTTGTTTTGTTTTTGTGACCAAGTTAATATGAGGAAAAACAACAACCTCAAACACCGATGTTCCATAGATCAGTTGAAATGATTGAAAGCAAGTCGGAACTGAGCAAATCTGTTCATAGCCTATCATGATCTTGTTCTCAGTGTTGAAATTTCCTTGATAACAAGCAGCCTTGGTCTTGTGCTGCAAGCACAAATGATTAGTATACATCTATTTATAGAGAGAGCTGATGGTGACATGTATACTGTATATGATGGCTTCATGGTTTACCCAGTGCAATAGGTTTGTAGGGGAGAAGTTTTCCAGTCAGCAAGTTGCTGAAACAGTAAGCACAATCTGTTGGTACTTTCCTGGATTGGATTTTTGTTCTTCTGATTTGCCTCTTTCTGCAGTAACTTAAAAAGCTAATCTGGACAGTAGTTAAATATTTCAGTTCTTGGATGCACCTTTGTTTTGCTTTTATGCCCATTTTTTTTCTCTCTCAAGTTTTTAGCCAATTTTTACAGCTCAAGTTTTTAATAGAAAATATCTTTCATAAGCATTTACCATGATCAGGTATATAAATGGTTTTTTATTTTTTTGTTTGACATTGGAATGAAGAGAGACGGCAAGAGGTTAGCACTAAAAATCAGTTCTTACGTGTATGCAGTATATTGCATTTGTCAGTATCATTTCTGCATTGAATCGTGTCCATGTGCTGAACCATTTTGTCCCACATTTCATTTTTGTGTTCTGCTTTCCATCGAGTAAAGATGCTGTCACTCTATACCGTGCATTACAATACTAGAAAGGTCGTTTTGTTGTATATGCCCGGCCCTTGCTATACAGTGGGGTGGAACTGTGCGCATTGCAAACAAAAAGGGACATGGAGGAGGGTAAATAATATGGGGGTGGGGGGGGGGGGGGGGGTCATGGTGGTGAGGGGGTAAACAGTTTGGCAGTTGTTGTTTTTTTTGGTGTAAACCTGCATACTGCCTTTCTGCTCCATACCTTACCCAGCACATAAAATTAAAAAATAAAATAAAAATAAGCACAACCTCTTTAGTACTTCATGCTGTCGTCCAAAACCGAAGGATCCTTTTTTGAACGGGGGTTATTGAGGAAGGTCCGTAGGGACTCCTTATGTCTACCGTTGGTGGAACGTGTACCAACTCTGTCAGTATTGCCCTGGTATTACCATGTTGACTGGATTTAAAAATGTGTTACTCACTTGTTAGTTTGTTTCACAGGCTCTTTAGTGTGTGCATTCCGGTAGCCTAGGGGACCTGGGTTGTCGTATCATGGGACCAGGGAGGGACTGGACACTAAGTTCACCAGGAGGGACCGGGTTACAGCTTGAACAGGATTCAGTCCTATTCTTCTTGTCATCATCATTCAGCCTCCTTGACAGTAGTTTTAATACTACTGACTTTCATAATTATTTTGTGAATTGTGTTCCTTGGCAGTCTAAGCCTTTCCCTTCATACAAACGTCACTTACCAAGATCAAACGTTTTTTTCAGGAACAAAATGTGCACAAGGTAAAAGATGTTTGTTTTTGCGGTAAAGCTAAAACAGAACCCAGAATTTAACCGTGTGCATTTTGTTTGTGCAAAGAACTGGCTGGTGTGTTGAAAAGTGGGTACCTGTACTGGCAGTAGAGAGTTTCAGCATCTTTAAAAGGTTCATTTGTGTGATTTCTGTGTTTAATCTTGACAAGCGGGTATTTTTGTTGGCTTGTAAACACTGGCTTTTTTTCATTTCATCATTTTGATATCAATCTTATGTTCTTGAAAATCATGTATTTAAAACAAAATTAAAAAACAAAAGTATGTCAATAATACTAATAAAAAGTCATTCAGTTCAATTTTTCATGTCATGTGTGTATGTGTGCGCACACTTCCTACATACACCCAAACAGAACAGAGAAACAAAATGCAGATAAACCGTTTATTTCAGTAACCATGATTTTGATCTACCCACAGGGTTCTCCTGTTCGTGTGTCAGGCTAGGCCCAAAAGTTCAAACATGTTAACAACATGCAGGCTCACAGCACCTTAGTGGATGCCAGTAGTCATGAGCTTCTATTAGGATTGTATTAGAAAAAGGGGTATTTGTATCCATTAATATTAATGGTAATGTATTTATTGCTGGACCAGGTACATATAACTTCAAAATATGTTTTTAAAGCATCATGCTACTGGTGAATTTAGAACTCGAATGGCTTGTGGAAGAGAAAAAAAGCTAAATCACAAGGAAAAATGGTCACAAGCAAAATGTAGCTTCTGGAAAGAGAGAGAGACCCCAAGAAATAAGCAGCCCACCTCCCCTCCACCCCAAAATCGACAACAACAAAACTAAAATCCCACTGAATGTGAATGTCATTTACGGTTCATGTTAGAGTGCAGATCAAATGTGAAATGCTGTTTGTAGTTACTACAAACAGCATTTCACATTTGATCTGCACTCAACATGAATGGTAAATGGCATTCACATTCACAAGTGGAGACCTTTTCTTGTGGAAAACAAAAACTTCACCACTTTGTCAAGTGGACTGCTATTTAAAAACAAAAAACCCCTATAAGGTGGTTCAAGAATATTTTGTACAACTAACATCTTCCTTTCAACAGAAGCAGTGGGATAGTGTCCAAATGAGACATTGTACACACATGGACGCAGATTTAATTGGGGTGTTCAGCTACTACAAGCCGGACAGGTGAGACCACCCCCCGCCCCCACACCAAATGTAGATAATCTGCATTTCAATTATTTCTTTTGTAACAGTAAGGGGATATTATAGCTCCAGAATCCAACCACACACCAGCTCTAAAAGACCATGAAATAAACTATCAAGTCAATCTTCCACACATACATGTGTCAAATATGTCTTGGGGAAGGAGAATGGCATATCAGATATGCATCCGTTTTATGTCAACATGCTGTGCCAGTTATTCAGTGTTGTGAATGATTGAGCAACTCGACATACATCTCAAGTACAATGTAAATTACTGAGTTAGCCCCAACATACATCTCAAGTACAATGTAAATTATTGAGTTAGCCCCAACATACATAATATCAAGTATAATGTAAATTAATGAGTCGGCGCCAACATGCATCTCAAGTAAATAGGCTCTGGGAAACAAAAGTTCCATTCCACCACTGTGTCTGTGTATAACTATAAACTGAGATCTTGGAGTCAACAATTACAAGATAATGTGACCAGCTAATGCCTTTAAACAAGCCATGATAAAAGGGGGAAAGAAAAAATGAAAAAAACATGATTAAAGACAAAGAAACGCCCAACATAAAGGAATGATAACCAACCATGCTAAATTCGATGGCATTCAAAGACCGCAATCGGTCCTTTGCTCGCATGATTTCCAGTTCCGATAGGAAGCAACAACGCACTGATTGATTAACTGATGTCACACACCCTCATCCTTTTATTTGCCCCTGAATTTCTCCTCCCAGTTTGGCAACAGTATCACAGGCCAACAAGGAGTGATCAACGTATGATTGTACTGGTGACCCTTTCACAACCACACAGTTAAGGTTACACTGAACTAAGCACAAAACACTGAAACGCTCACTTGATACACAGGCACTATCAAAATACTTATCGATAACTGAGGAATGGGACACATCAGGATTTTCACAAAAACGTCAGCGTCTTGCCATGCATCCGTTGCCACAGCATCGCAGTCATCAAACTACGTGTTAAATGTACACAATTTTCAGTTACACTTCATACGCCAATGACCTGTCACTGTCACCAACTGCAGACACAGGGATGTGGGATTTTAAGGCTGGTGGTCTGTTGTGAGGAATGGAAGGCTGCCGCTTGCTGGTCCTGGGGCACACCACCAAGCGTTTTGGGGTCCTCGGGACCAAGTCAACTCCTGACATCCTCACCTTGGTGGTGCCAACCAGCCCCTTCTGTGCAGCTTCTGGCTGGTCTCACTGAGGTATTACATAGTACCACTTGTTCACTGTAACAGGAAACACACAATCAGTGCCATGCAGTGTTGTTAATCGCTTTTATATATGCTATTCTCCGCTCTCGAGCAGACTCATTTCATTCACATGTGATTCTACATGAGTGACTAGCTTTCTATAGTGTGTTTTTGAATATCCACCGAAAGCGATGTACTTACAGCGCTGGAATGGCTGGTGCCACGTGAAACTGCTGCCGTCTTGGCGCATGTTCTGTGTACACCATACAACCATGCACCATGTCACTTCATGCAAGCCAAATACACAAAGTGCATACTTATTTAGCTGTAACCAGTCAACTGCACTTTTGGCAGAATGACCGGGGTCTTTTACGTGCTACTGCGGTAAAACAGGGGTGGAACGGATACTGAAATAAGAGTCAGCACAGAAAGTCGACCCCGGAGAAGAAAATTCTCCTGCCGCACCTGCAGGGTTTCAAACCCGCAACCTTTTGATCACGAGTCAGGCGCTCTAACCACTGAGCTATCCCTGCTCCCCAGGGAGCTGTAGTGTTACAGCTGATGAAAGATCTAGAAATCTAAAGAGCTACCTCACTGAGGTATCACGTAGTACCACTTGTGGACTGTAACAGGAAACGCACAATCAGCGTGAAGCAGAGCAGTGCTGTTACAGCCGAGCGAGTCCCTGATGAAAAATCTACAGATCTACCTCATTGAGGGTTTCACATAATACCACATGTTCACTGTCACAGGAAACACACAATCAGTGTGAGGCACAGCAGTGGTTACAGCCGATTCCCTGATGAAAGATCACCCATGACACTTTTTCTGAAACCTTACCATCGACAATTGCATGCAAATGAACCCCTCACCACAAACAACCAGCCATCTCTCAAGACAGGCTCCTGTCCAACGGGTACAGATCAAAATAAAACCTGTGTGCCCTAGTGTACCATGATGCTGTCTTGTCTGACAAATTTCTGTTTCACTGTATTGCAGTGCTGCTAATCTCAGCCAGACTCTCACCTGATTTCAAGTGAGAAGTGCACACGACGCCACTGACAAATGGCTACAATGAGAATCAGTTAAAAAATAAAACAAAGAATAACAGAGAAAAAGGAAGGAAGAAAGAAAACCGACGAAGAATAGCATTTTCAAAATCGTTTTTTTGGCATCATTTGCAACATACACACACAGTGGAACAATACCAATACCACCATTGTAATTTTGCTCAGAGAGAACCCCATACCCATTTATGGCTACGTTCAGTGCCCCCAACCTATTTACTGCTGTCTCAACGGACACCACTATGTTCAGTGCCCCCAACCTATATACTGCTGTCTCAACGGACACCACTATGTTCCGTGCCCCCAACCTATATACTGCTGTCTCAACGGACACCACTATGTTCCGTGCCCCCAACCTATATACTGCTGTCTCAACGGACACCACTATGTTCCGTGCCCCCAACCTATATACTGCTGTCTCAACGGACACCACTATGTTCCGTGCCCCCAACCTATATACTGCTGTCTCAACGGACACCACTATGTTCAGTGCCCCCAACCTATATACTGCTGTCTCAACGGACACCACTATGTTCAGTCTCTTACCCTCCTGGTCCACAGGGGCTGCTGCTCCATGTTCCGGAGTCTGCAAACACAGAGACCCACAGTCACATCAGTACACAAAGCTGGCCATCCACTGACTCAGCAAACACACAGTCACATCAGTACACAAAGCTGGCCATCCACTGACTCAGCAAATACACAGTCACAACAGTACATAAAGCTGGCCATCCACTGACTCAGCAAACACAGAGAGACAGGCACATCAGTACACAAAGCTGGCCATCCACCGACTCAGCAAACACAGAGACAGGCACATCAGTACACAAAGCTGGTCATCCACTGACTCAGCAAACTCCAAGACATATAGTCACATTGGTACATGAAAGCTGGTCACTCACTGATTCTGGAAATACCAAAACATACATTCATGCTTGTACATGAAGCAGGTCCATGATCACTCACATTTACAACAGCCCCCCCGCCCCCCCCCAAAGAAAGTGACAAAAAGATAAAAAGCACTTGAGGAAAAAAGATATAGAAAGAGGGAATTATTGGTAAGGTTGGTGAAATTCACGTTTTCTGATTACGCTGTTGACTGGTCAAAGGGAAACAACTTCTGTAACTGTACCCGGGCTGACTCGACACCACACTCCGAGCATCGCTTTCCGGCACCTTCCTCCAAACTCTGCCAGATTTAGTTACGCCACTGAAGGGGTACTCTTTATCTCCACGCAGCTATCCACCAATGCGGTCAGCGCCCTCCGAAACGTTCGGGTCCTGATAAGACTGTGGAAGCAACCTATCGCCCAAGCACGCACGTAAACATGAGACGCATCCACCCCGGGTTAAAAAAAAAGACTTCCGTCTCGTTTCAAACGATTGGGGTTTTGTTTGTGCTGGTGTAAACTTTGTTGGTGGCTGTAAATGACACGCCTTGTTTTATTTGAGTTGTTTGTAACAAACTCACTACTGTTTGAGCACCAACAAAAAACTGCTCGTTAGCTGACAGTTTTCTGGACCCTATGGCGTAACTAAATACGGCAGTGGTTGAAGGAAGGATGTCGTAAACCAGTGCTTGGAGTTTGACTCGACACCACACAGTGCAGGGGAGGTAATTTGCAGAAAACTTTTCCACACTCCTGACTGTCCTACTTTTCAGTTAGGACAATGTGTGTCTCATTTTATGCACCTTCAACGACAGTGTTGTAAAAGCAAGAAACAACTGTTTGGTCTGGGAAAGGCTCTAACCCATGCAGTGGTTATTTTCAGACAAACTGAGAACACTGGTGACAAACTAGTGGTTCATGAAAGTAAATTCACAATTTGATGCAATGCAGTTTACGAGGTTCAACAGAGCTGTCATTTATCTGTTTCCAAAGATATTCTACACAATATGAGCCGGTTTGGCCTAGCGGTAAGGTGTTAGGCTGGTAAGCAAAGGGACCTCGGTTTGAATCCGCTTCGGCTCTCCTTTCTCTTCAAAAATTATGGTCTGTGGACACTGTCTTGTGACTTTGTCCCTCACAATTAATCAAACATTAAAATGGCTCTCATCTCTGCCCATCTTAATGCAGGAGTCATTCTGGTGGTGACAGTGTAGCAGTAGGTATATAATCTCCCTCTCTCCCCACTTCCACACCTCCTCCCCATCCCTAATTAGCCTTACGGTTTCGGTGGACGTTAAGCACCATGTTTACTATATTCTACACCACCATAACGCAGTCCTGCTAATGACTTACTTAAAAAATAAAAAATAAAAGAAGAAGAAAAAATGCCGTGAGATTTTAGTTCTCTGCCTTGGATCGAGCAGGTTTTGACTGAATGGACTGAACAGCCTTTTCTCTTCACTGGCAACAACAGGGTGACAAAGACTACAGGAATGAACAGCCTTTTCTCTTCACTGGCAACAACAGGATGACAAAGACTACAGGAATGGACTGAACTTTTCTCTTCACTGGCAACAACAGGATGACAAAGACTACAGGAATGAACAGCCTTTTCTCTTCACTGGCAACAACAGGATGACAAAGACTACAGGAATGGACAGCCTTTTCTCTTCACTGGCAACAGCAGGATGACAAAGACTACAGGAATGGACTGAACAGCCTTTTCTCTTCACTGGCAACAGCAGGATGACAAAGACTACAGGAATGAACAGCCTTTTCTCTTCACTGGCAACAGCAGGATGACAAAGACTACAGGAATGAACAGCCTTTTCTCTTCACTGGCAACAGTGGGATGACAAAGACTACAGGAATGGACTGAACTTTTCTCTTCACTGGCAACAGCAGGATGACAAAGACTACAGGAATGAACAGCCTTTTCTCTTCACTGGCAACAACAGGATGACAAAGACTACAGGAATGGACTGAACTTTTCTCTTCACTGGCAACAACAGGATGACAAAGACTACAGGAATGAACAGCCTTTTCTCTTCACTGGCAACAACAGGATGACAAAGACTACAGGAATGGACTGAACAGCCTTTTCTCTTCACTGGCAACAGCAGGATGACAAAGACCACAAAGTGTCATCCGACAGAAGATGTGTCATAATTATGTCACAGATACATCATTCCTTTTCCATTTTGATACATTTCACCCAAAGCGGCACATTACAAACATGCTCTCTTCTGCCACATCTGACCAACTTTGCCTATCTTATACAATATCTTTAACATGTATATGTGATCTTTTTGCATGCACACTGTTACCTGCTCCACAATGGAAGCGGCTGCCTCTGCTGACACCGTGTCTGGACACCCTGACACGCTGGTGTTGATGCTGAAAAAACACACGGAGCAACACACATCAGGGAAATGCAGTTCAAACTCTGCTAAAGCTTTGTCAGCAGTCTGTTTCAATTTCCCTCCCAGGCTGTGCCAAAGTAATTAAACAGTCTGCTACACTCTAACTGACAACAGCGTGTCTTTATTTTGCCATATGTATTAAGCTTTCATCTTCCACTTGCATCGCCACAGTACCCATGAAAAAGGACCCACTGTATTGTCTTTAATTCAATGATCAGGAAATGCTACATTTTGTAAGCAGCTTCAACAGCCAGTAGCACAGCAGTATTGTGATCTATTGACGGAGTAATGCTCACTGTCTGCACAGCTGCCTACATGCATTCTGGGTTTGTTGCACTTTGCTGCTTATGTAGTTATAAACTGCCTGGCTCACACATCATCTGTCACCCACTTTAGAATATAAATAAAAACAACAGCAACAGGTAACCCAATTATTGATAGATATGGACCTTGATAAATAACAGTGTGAAGAGAGAGAGAGAGAGAGAGAGAGAGAGAGTTGTGCATGCATGTCTGTAGGAAAACAACAGACATCAGACACATGCATAAATCATACATAAATACACAGATGAGTACGCACACAAATGAATCAACCAGCCAGTAAATATACGAAGCACAGAAAGTCAATCACACAACCCGCTCAAGGTGCTAGGTGGAGTGACAGGGAACAGAAAACAACAACAACAAAATGCACAGAGAGAGAGAGAACTGAAGCAACACTAACATACTAACAGCGACAACCTGTTGAGGTAGAGACAGACACAGAGAGAGAGAACTGAAGCAACACTAACACACTAACAGCGACAACCTGTTGAGGTAGAGACAGACACAGAGCAAGAAAGAACTGAAGCAACACTAACACACTAACAGCAACAACCTGTTGAGGTAAAGACAGACACAGAGTAAGAAAGAACTGAAGCAAAACTAACACACTAACTGCAACAACCTGTTGAGGTACAGACAGAGACAGAGTAAGAAAGAACTGAAGCAACACTAACACATTAACAGCCTGTTGAGGTAAAGACAGAGACAGACTTACCAGGAAACGTCCTTTCCAGAGGAAGGATCTGACATGAGCTTCTTCCAGTGGTTGTAGGCCTCAGTCACCACCTCCAGAGCAAAGGTCTGAACAACAGCATCACCATTGTTACCAGGTCTGGGTGGAGATCAACTCAGAAAATAACTTGCTCAGCACAACACTGTGATACACAGTCTGAGCAATGTCACAACACTGTGATACACAGTCTGAACAACGCCACAACACTGTGATACACAGTCTGAGCAATGCCACAACACTGTAATACACAGTCTGAACAATGCCACAACACTGTAATACACAGTCTGAACAATGCCACAAGTGGCACAACACTGTGATACACAGTCTTAACAATGCCAAAAGTGGCACAAGTGGCACAACACTGTGATACACAGTCTTAACAATGCCACAAGTGGCACAACACTGTGATACACAGTCTGAACAATGCCACAACACTGTGATACACAGTCTGAACAATGTCACAACACTGTAATACACAGTCTGAACAACGCCACAAGTGGCACACAGTTTGAACAAACAATGCCACAACACTGTGATACACAGTCTGAGCAATGTCACAACACTGTAATACACAGTCTGAACAATGCCACAACACTGTGATACACAGTATGAACAATGTCACAACACTGTGATACACAGTATGAACAATGCCACAACACTGTGATACACAGTATGAGCAATGTCACAACACTGTGACACACAGTATGAACAATGTCACAACACTGTGATGCACAGCATGAACAATGTCACAACACTGTGATACACAGCATGAGCAATGTCACAACACTGTGATACACAGTATGAACAATGTCACAAAACTGTGATACACAATATGAACAATGCCACAACGCTGTGATACACAGTATGAACAAGGTATGACGTCAGTGTTCAGAAAAAACAACCAAAGACCAAAATACACAAAAGGTTCAGTTGCCTCTAGATCGGCCGCAAAAACACGAGGAGCACATTTTCAGCAAAGGTGCCTGTTCACAATAAAGTTATGGAGGCCTCCAAAAACAGACCAGTCCTGGCCAAATGAGACCCCCCCCCCCCCCCCCCCCCCCCCCGTCAAAACAATTTTACACATGCAAACTGTGCATTTTACACCTTGTCCGTCAATACATAATCTTATACACACACACACAAACTGTGCATTTGCATTTGGTTTGTCAATACACAACCTTACACGCAACAAAGTGTAACGAAAACAATAGTTGTGGTCGTTGCTGTTAGGGTCATGTCATTTTGACTGGCATGGTACCGACGAACTATAAAAGCTACCAGCACCATGCAACTTTAAGCGATGGCAACTTGAAAAAACCCACACACACCTGAATGTCACTGTACCAACCAACCTGAGAAATATTGCAACTCTTTTGAACAACAGCATACTGAACTCACTGACAAATCCAAGATACCAACCCTGTTTTTGCATTCTCCGTTCCAGTGCACAGTGTTCTCAGGTTTCCCATCCGGCTTCTTGTAGTACCTGAACCACTCGTAGGTTGCCTGAGGGCAGAACACAACTAGCATACACACAAAGAAAAACAGCAGCTGGTTGCTGAGAGAAAGAACAAGTAGAGAACAACAGAAAACCCAGTGTATTCACCAAAAGAAGACAGACAAGCAGAGAACAACAGAAAACCCAAGGTATTCACCAAACAAAGACAGAGCATGGATACAAAAACAAAACAAAAAAAACCCACTGATATTTCAAACAACAAAACCCCCAGTGTATTCACCAAATAAAGACAGAACATGAATACAACAAAGAAACAACAACAACAAAAACATACACACTATATTTCAAACAACAAAAAAACCAATTGTTGGTGGTGTTGTGTTCGTTGTATTGTTCTCTTAACTTTATGTATTATTATTTTATGAGCCCCCCATGACCACAACAAAATTGCCCCTTGTGGGACGATTAAAAGTTTTTTAATTGAACTGAATTGAACTGAATGTATTCACCCAAAAAAGACAAAGCATGACTACAAAAAAACAACTATGATATTTCAGACAACAACAAAATCCAAAGTATTCACCATAAGAAGACGGAGCATGGATACAAAAAGCAACAACACTACGACATTTCAACAGAGATGTCATAGTCAGGGAAAAATGACTGATACCAATGCAGAAATTAAATACTAAAATAGACAAAAGAAGAAGAAAACAAACCAAACGAAGACAGACAGTTACTGCGGAGGTAACTATTTAGAGAAAGAATGAAGTAGATATGTATGGCGGAAAATATGCACGTTCATATTTACAAATGGAAGCCCTACTTGCTACTGACACTCATGCAGAATTAATACACTGACCCTTACCAAACTCAGTCCAGCTCAAATCAGCTGAATCATTAAAAACTTTGTTGTCGATAAATGTGTTGTCTTAGGATCATTTTAATGTAATTACATGAACTAATAACCCTGATTAAAATTTAAAAAAACAAATTGTTTCTATTTAATTTTCAACTTAAATATCAGGAGTGAAAAGTAGACGAGACATTCTATGGGTTAACTTGTGGCTGCATTTGCACATACTCTCAAAAAGCCTGGCATTTCCTTCTGGACGTCCTCGATGTCTGAAAAAAGAGAGAGAGAGAACAAAATCAGCATCAGCAGTGCTACTGCAGTGGCAAGTCCCTTGCATTGGGAGGGTGTCAGCATGAATGGTTTCTGGACAAGCATGACTGTTACTGTTAGGCCGTGTCTTCGCTAGCGCATATACAGTCTATTTGAGTGTAGTACAGAACAAACTCTTCAATCAGGCTCAATGGAAACAGAAAATGAGTTTCACCTCTTTAAATGAGAGAGAGAGAGAGAGAGAGAGAGAGAGAGAGAGAGAAACTTGACGTTTTATGCCCAGTCAACCAGTACGGTTATATCAGAGCATGCGCGCATGAGAGAGACAGAGAGAGAGAGAGAGAAACTTGATGTTTCATGCCCAGTCAACCAGTATGTTATATCTGGGTGGGTGAGAGAGAGAGAGAGAGAGAGAGAGAGAGAGAGAGAGAGAGAGAGAGAGAGAGAGAGAGAGAGAGAGAGAGAGAGACAGAGACAGAGACAGAGAGAGAGTGTCAGATGGAGTGCTCATACTCATGCTATAGTCCAAAACCTTTTGCCACAACTGTCCACCAAGTTTTACATTGCAAATATACATAACCAGACCTGCTAAAACATGCTAAAGCTAAAGCCCCCTCCCATCTCTCTTCTGAATTGATTTTCCTTCTGTCATAACCAGACCTAAAACACACTGGGGTTGTTTACACTACACCAAAGTTCCCAGGTTGAACACCGATGGCCATCCCAGCAGCGATGCATGGGAGGTGAGCTCAGCTTGGCCCCCAAGCAGAGCTGAGTGTGGCTCGCATTCCCCTGTACGTCACCTGCTGTCTGGAACACAGTCTGCAAGTCTAGCAGACTGGTGAAGTACACAGAGTCTGCAAGTCTAGCAGACTGGTGAAGTACACAGAGTCTGCAAGTCTAGCAGACTGGTGAAGTGCACAGTCTGCGAGTCTAGCAGACTGGTGAAGTACACAGAGTCTGCAAGTCTAGCAGACTGGCGAAGTACACAGAGTCTGCAAGTCTAGCAGACTGGTAAAGTGCAGTCTGCGAGTCTAGCAGACTGGTGAAGTACACAGAGTCTGCAAGTCTAGCAGACTGGTGAAGTGCACAGTCTGCGAGTCTAGCAGACTGGTGAAGTACACAGAGTCTGCAAGTCTAGCAGACGGGTAAATTTTAACGGAGCCAAACAGCGATTGAATCAAATTCTGCCAAGTCGTCCAACTGGGTGAAAACGACCCCAAAGCCCCCCCAGCCGGTGGGTCCCCCCGGGCGGGGCGGGTCACAAATGGGGGTTTTACACAACCCCTTCCCTCAAACCCCCCCGGTGAGGTTACTAAAGCCCACCTTGACACCAACTTTTTCCCTCAACCGGCCCACTGCAGGGGGAAAAATGCTCACCCCGCCCCCCCATGCCGAGTGGGTCCAGCCCAGGCGATGGCGCGGATCACTAAATGGCCTGCTCTCTCTTCTGCACACCAACTCCTTACCTCTACACAGCCCAGGCTGCAGCGTGGATCACTAAATGACCCATTCTCTCTTTGCACACCAACTCCTTACCTCTACACAGCCCAGGCTGCAGCGTGGATCCTAAATGACCCATTCTCTCTTTGCACACCAACTCCTTACCCCCACACAGCCCAGGCTGCAGCGTGGATCACTAAATGACCCATTCTCTCTTTGCACACCAACTCCTTCCTCTACACAGCCCAGGCTGCAGCGTGGATCACTAAATGACCCATTCTCTCTTTGCACACCAACTCCTTACCTCTAAAACACCCCAAAGGCTGCCCCCTTTTAAACCAAATGACCATTCCTTTTCCCCAACACCAAACCTCCTTCCCCTTTCTAAAAAACGGGGCCCGGGTTTTCACCGTGGTCGCTAAAAATTGACCCTTTTCCCTTTGGGGGGGCACACCCAAAACTTCCCTTACCTCTAGCCCAACTTACCCCAAAGGGGGGCAAGGGGGCCAAACCCCCTAATTAAAGCCCCAACCAAACCTGAACCATTACCCCTTTTCACCGGGGGGAGGGTGGTAAACCGAGGGGGGTGATTTTCCCCCCCCTCTCGCCTTTGCAACAGAAGCATGGGGGGGGGGGGCCCCCAAGAACTTTCACCTGAATCACGGCCCCTCTTCATGAACCTGCAACAGTTAGACCCTTTGTCACCTGTGAGTGTGTGTGGGGGGAACAGACTGGGGGCCTAAGAACTTTCACCTGAATCACAGCCCCATACTCATGAACCTGCAACAGTTAGACCCTTTGTCACCTGTGAGTGTGTGTGTGTGAACACGACTGGGGGCCTAAGAACCTTCACCTGAATCACAGCCCCATACTCATGAACCTGCAACAGTTAGACCCTTTGTCACCTGTGAGTGTGGTGTGTGTTGAACAGACTGGGGGCCTAAGAACTTTCACCTGAATCACAGCCCCATACTCATGAACCTGCAACAGTTAGACCCTTTGTCACCTGGGGTGTGTGGTGTGTGTGTGTGAACAGACTGGGGGCCTAAGAACTTTCACCTGAATCACAGCCCCATACTCATGAACCTGCAACAGTTAGACCCTTTGTCACCTGTGAGTGTGGTGTGTGTGGGGGGGAACACGACTGGGGGCCTAAGAACATTCACCTGAATCACAGCCCCATACTCATGAACCTGCAACAGTTAGACCCTTTGTCACCTGTGAGTGTGTGTGTGTGTGTGTGAAACACGACTGGGGGCCTAAGAACATTCACCTGAATCACAGCCCCATACTCATGAACCTGCAACAGTTAGACCCTTTGTCACCTGTGAGGGGTGTGTGTGTGGGGTGAACACGACTGGGGGCCTAAGAACATTCACCTGTACCCCCTCATGAACCTGCAACAGTTAGACCCTTTGTCACCTGTGAGTGTGTGTGTGTGTGAACACGACTGGGGGCCTAAGAACTTTCACCTGAATCACAGCCCCATACTCATGAACCTGCAACAGTTAGACCCTTTGTCACCTGTGAGTGTGAGTGTGAGTGTGTGTGAA
Source organism: Alviniconcha marisindica (assembly GCA_018857735.1). Taxonomy (NCBI): domain Eukaryota; kingdom Metazoa; phylum Mollusca; class Gastropoda; family Provannidae; genus Alviniconcha; species Alviniconcha marisindica. Next base: position 179,760 of record JABMCL010000574.1, on the reverse strand, counting down.
CACGACTGGGGGCCTAAGAACATTCACCTGAATCACAGCCCCATACTCATGAACCTGCAACAGTTAGACCCTTTGTCACCTGTGAGTGTGAGTGTGTGTGTGTGTGTGAACACGACTGGGGGCCTAAGAACATTCACCTGAATCACAGCCCCATACTCATGAACCTGTCATTTGTCCACGCTACGTTATTCACAAAACTTCATTTTACGAAAGAACGATTTATGTTGTGGTCGATTGAGTGTTTTGTTGTTTAAGGAATTTTGTTTTATTGTAATTTATTGAATGTTTTAACTTACTGGTGAGCCAGAAGAATAATGTGTGTGTGTGTGTGTGTGTGGGTGTGGGGGGGGGGGGGGGGGGGGGGCGTGCGTGTGTGTGTGTACATTGTTACTGTTAAATATTTTCCTTGTATTTGAGCGGTTTTTAGTTCTGGGTTACATTGAGTTGTTGATGTTTTATTGTAAATTTTATTGAATGTTTTTTATGTAAATGATGAGCCAGAAAGCAAATTTCTCTACATAGAGACAATAAAGTTGTATTGTATTGTATTTTTTTTTTTTTTTTTTTTTTTTTTTAAAAGTTACCTTGTGTCTACACTACCATATTCACAGAACTTCATTTTATGAAAGAGCGATTTGTTACCTTGTTCGACACTACCTATTCACAGAACTTCATTTTATGAAAGAGTGATTTGTTACCTTGTGTCTACACTACCTTATTCACAGAACTTCATTTTATGAAAGAGCGATTTGTTACCTTGTGTCTACACTACCGTTTTTCACAGAACTTCATTTTATGAAAGAAGCGATTTGTTACCTTGTGTCTACACTACCGTTATTCACAGAACTTCATTTTATGAAAGAGCGATTTGTTACCTTGTGTCTACACTACCTTATTCACAGAACTTCATTTTATGAAAGAGCGATTTGTTACCTTGTGTCTACACTACCTTATTCACAGAACTTCATTTTATGAAAGAGCGATTTGTTACCTTGTGTCTACACTACCTTGTTCACAGAACTTCATTTTATGAAAAAGCGATTTGTTACCTTGTGTCTACACTACCTTATTCACAGAACTTCATTTTATGAAAGAGCGATTTGTTACCTTGTGTCTACACTACCTTATTCACAGAACTTCATTTTATGAAAGAGCGATTTGTTACCTTGTGTCTACACTACCTTGTTCACAGAACTTCATTTTATGAAAGAGCGATTTGTTACCTTGTGTCTACACTACGTTATTCACAGAACTTCATTTTATGAAACAGTGATTTGTTACCTTGTGTCTACACTATGTTATTCACAGAACTTCATTTTATGAAAGTGAGATTTGTTATCTTGTGTCTACACAACCTTATTCACACAATTCCACAGTACAAAACACAGATTTGTTACCTTGTGTCCACACTACCTTACTCACAGTCACAGAACTCCACAGTATGAAACACAGACTTGTAATTACCTTGTGTCCTATCTCACACACGTCCAGGGGGTCGTTGTCTCCAGCAGTGTCCGTTTCTGAATCCTTGTGCTTGGGATCTTCCCACGTCTGTACACAGCAAACAACAACACAGTAATGGTTTTGACAAATACAATATAACAATGTAAAGGACCTTAAATGTTTTATTTTTAAATCCAAGTTCAAAAACCAAACAAATTAAATGTCTGTGTACTCTGTGTGCAAGTACTCAACAAAGACAAAGTCTTATACATAATACATGACAAATGACATGGCAATGGTACATAAAACTGACTAGACTGAAATCTTCTAAAAACAAAAGAAAACAACCAACACACTGTAAGCGTAACACTTGCTTTTGCAGGTCTTACCCTCTTTAAAAAATAAATTAAAAAAATCACCTATATTCACAATTGTCTAAAACAACACCATCCCTATGAAAATGATAAAGAGTAAAAAAAAAAAAACTGTAGATAAGTTTTCACATGAAGCCATAATAAGGAGGAAAATCCTTCATTATTATAAAATGTCATCTTTTTTCCTACTGTGCTAAAGGGGGTGATGCATAGTGGTGCTTCACCTGTGGAAGTAACTCACCAGGGAAGCATCTCCCTGTACCTCACCTGTGGAACTGGAAGTGCCTCTTCACCTGTAGAAATACCTCCCCCATGGAAGTGCCTCACCTGTGGTGGCGCCTTGTCTGTCAATGTTCTTCATTTGTGGCAGTGCCTCACCAGTAGAAATGACTCGCCTCTGGAACTGTTTTACCAGCAGAAATTTCTCACCTGTGGCAGCCACCCACCCATAGAAGTGGTTTACCTGTGGAAGTTCCTCGCTTCTGGAGGAGTGCCTCACCTGCACAAGTGTCCCAGCTGAGAAGTTCCTTACCTGTGGAAGTCCCTCACCTGCACAACTGTCTCACCTGTGGAGCTCCCTCACTTGCACAACTGTCTCACCTGTGGAAGTCCCTCACCTGCACAACTGTCTCACCTGTGGAAGTTCCTCACCTGCACAACTGTCTCACCTGTGGAAGTCCCTTACCTGCACAACTGTCTCACCTGTGGAAGTCCCTCACCTGTACAACGGCCTCACCTGTACGTTTCTCACCCGTGAAAGTTCCCCACTTTTGTGGGAGTGCCTCACCTGCACACATCTTAGCTGTAGAAGTCCCTCACCTGTGGCAGTGCCCCATAGTTCCAGATGTAGCCATGGTGGGGGAAGATGTTTTTGACGTAGCGAAGCTTGCCCTTTTTCACATCCTGCTTGATAGGGTTCATCTTCTCCTCCTTGCAGATCTGGGCACAAAAAAAAAGGACAATTATGACACATACAAAATTATAGAAGATGGATTAGATACTATTTATTTGTGTGTGTGTGTGTGTGTATGTGTGCGTTCGTGCGTAAATACAGTCACCCCACAAGCAGCCATTGATCAAAGGGAGAAAACTGCTGTGCAACCACCAAACGTAACAAAAAGAGTTATTTCCCCTGGAAATGTTGCCCACTACCACCGTAAAGTTGCACCATGGAGAGTCTGTAAACATGTCTGAACCTGACTCGTCTCAGAACTAACAGTTACAACTGATATATATTCAAGACCTGCGCTTAAGCACTTTAAGACTGATCCGTGTGTATGTGTGTAAGGAATACAATGTCTTAAGTAAACAGTCAGAAGAAAAACTCAAAAAGTGCACATGTACTATAAACGGTGTAACGTGTAGAGCTTGGTTTAAATCAAGTGCATTTTTGCAGGCTCAATAAACCTTGTGCAAACACACCACTATCTGAGTTCAGGTTACCTTAACCAACACTGTCAGCTTATCTCCTTTCCTGAGTACGTGTGAGAGAGAGAGAGAGAGAGAGAGAGAGAGAGAGAGAGAGAGAGAGAGAGAGAGAGAAATTAAAACTGTGGCCTTTGCCATTTCCTCCTTCTCAAATACCAATTAAACTTTTGAAACTCTGAACACACTGCATCCCTTTTACCAGCCATTCAATAAAATACAACACTCAAACTTGCAAGCAACCTTCACTTCAAGTTCAATCCTCTTTACCCGATACAGTTCTGTGCAACAGTGTTTTGTATGTGTTTGTTTTCTTGTTATTTTTTAAAATTCGGGTCGCTCCTCTAAATTCCACGGTTGCCCGGATATCAATGGAATTTAACGATGAGCTGCTGCAGACTACTTAAAAAAGAAGAAGTTTTTGCAACCTGGCTGATCAGTTGTTATACTCTGTGTGGAACTGTAAGCTAGGCCTGTCTAGTGTTTGGGTCCTAGTCTAAGAGCCAGCTGACTGCACCTTACTGCACTACTAGTGCTACTGCTAGTCAGCTTTTGCCAGACAAGCAGTTGTCACTATTACAGTATATATATGTGTGTGTGTGTGTGTGTGTGTGTGTGTGTGTGTGTGTGTGTGTGTGTGTGTGTGTGTGTGTGTGTGTGTTAGTGCTGAAATCAAAGATTCCCTCTTCTTCCAAGTGATTGTGGGAACTACATATGTTGAACAACTATAATAGTAAGTAACTCTTTTATACTACTACATTCAATAACAAACTAACCCCCCCCCCCCCCCACCCCTTTAAAATTCAGATTCTTTATTCACCAAGTTTTACAACAAGGAAAATGTCCTGAAAGGCAGTAAAACACACACACACACACAAACAAAAACAACAACAAACACTGACACTCAAATCCAACTCATTCAACTATCGTTAATTTTGTGCCTGCCACATAATTATCATTGCTCAATGTGTGCAGACCGATAGGTGGATGTTATCAGGAAAAGGCAACCAGGAAGAGCTGTGTTTTAAGCTGAGCTTTACAAGCTGACAAGGGCAAGGAGAGACAGGTATTCAGTGGTACTGAATACCAAGTAAATGGAGCCTGGTATTAAAAGCTAAATTAAAAAGGATCATGCAGAGCACCTTTCAGACTGACATGTGGAAATGTCAGAAGTTTTTTTGCGCGGAATAATGATGAACTCTGAAGAGTAACCATGAGTGTGTGTGTGTGTGTGTGTGTGCGCGCGCGCGATTTTGTTGTTGTTGTTGTTATCATTATTTGTAACTGTATATATATTTTTACATTTAACTGCTATGTATAGTTCCACTTTTGGGAAGGGGTGGGTGGGTAGGAGCTGTTTGTACCTTTTGGTATGAGTGTCCTTTGGTAGTTTTAGCTTGCGAGAGCTTACATGTATGCACTGTGTGTATCTGGCGCTGTGAACACGCAAGGTTTTGTGTGGAAGTTTTTTATGCGCTATATATATAAATTTTCATTTTTCATTCATGAGGACAGTCAGCAGGAGAGACAAGGTGGCAGAGTTCCATCAAAGTGCTGGAATGAAAGAGCCGCTAGTTTATCTTAAATGCCTCCTGCAACAGGAAGCCAGCGGAATTCCTTCATGAAATGTGACATGACTTTATTAACGGAAGACCAGTCGGACAACACAATATCTTGGACTAAACTAACCAGATTTTGTTGCACACCAACATGAGTGTGGCCGAAACTGCAGGCTCTCAGTACCCCAGCTACTAGTACTACTGTCATTAAAATAAAATGCACACACACACACACTCTCTTTCTTCTTCTCTTGACTGGTATTCTTTGACCATTGTGAGCAAAATCAGAACTTTATATTGAATCTGTGGTTACACTGAGTTAAAATAACCATTAGAAAACACTTCCTTCATATTACCATAAATATGTGTGCATTTATTCTTCCCAGAAACTTTTAAGCAAGATTTGGCTTGTGAAACTTCCTGCACATAATCATATTTAACAATTCATATATATATATATATATATATATATATATATATATATATATATATATATATATATATATATATATATACACATCATGGGTCCAGGTCACTGAGCTAGTGCAGTGTTCTGAGTGTGTAGTACAGGCATACATGTAGTGTGTCCCTGCTATTCATCATCATTACTGAGTTGAGCTGCAAGCCACAAGGCTTTTTACTGGCTCCTTTGATGTCATCAGCTCCTTTGAGCAGTGTTTGGTGACCTGATCCAGTCATTTTGATGTCTGGTCATTTGATATAATGCATTTTTTCTTGGGTGTCTGTGTGCACACACACACACATGTGCACGTGTGAGGGTGCACATGTGATGTGCATAAATACATACATGTGTGCATGTTTAAGCTATTCAGGCAGCTGCAGTGCTATGTCAGAAGAGGCATTTCTGTAAACAGGCAACTGGAATGTAAACCTTTAGTCTAGGACAGCATCTGCAGATGGTCACACCACCTTTCTGTCTGCCAGAACCCTACTTCTAAGGGGTATTGTCAAGTTCCTAACCACAGGCACAGGTCTGGAACCCAGTCCTGATCCGACCAGGGCTGTGGGGCTGTGACTGGACCAGTAAGGTGAAGACTGGCACTGAACTTGACCGCCTGACCACAACCCTACTTCTGGTCAGGTTCCAAAACACAGAGGTCTGAAACCGGATTACACCAGGGCGGTGGGCTGTGACTGGACCAGTAAGGTGAAAGCTGACACTGAACTTGACCGCCTCAGTGATCACCACCCACAGCATTTGCCTAGAGCTGCAGAGAAAACCTGGGGCCTGACCAGTGTCCATACTGTGTCCAGCTTTGCACAGTTCACTGCCCACACTGTGCCGGGTCACTGGGCCCAGCACTATCACTGAGCGAATCAGGGCAGAGGGGTGTGTGTATTTGTTCAAGCCACCAGCCTAATCTCAAATGAAATAACGCTGTAAGGGGAGTACAAGCTATTGCATAAGTGTACTACTAGCAGCTAAGTGTACTACTAGCAGCCACACTTCTAAGTTGTTGCTGAAGTGAGTGTTGCTTTAGGTCCACAGAAACTGTAGGCTTATTAGGGATGGGAGCCCGGGACGGCCACCTTGACTTTCACACAGCTCCTGAGCTCCGACACTTCTAAGATGATGATGATGCAGAGCTTAATGTCCTTGGATGTTGGTTGACATGTTAGGGACAAACTGAGACCAGTGCCTAAGCATGGTTCAGTGTTGCTTTACGTCCACAGAAACCATAAGGCTCATTAGGACGGGGAGCCCAGGACAGCCACCTCGATTTTCACACAGCTCCTGAACTCTGCGACACTTCTAAGCAGGGGCTTTGAGCCTTTGTGGTACAGAGTGACTTCACTCCATTTAATACAGTTATAACAGAAAAATTAATGCTACTATTAAGGGAATGCTTCCAAACAAAGACAAACTAACAGAAGAAAATTGTGCCATTTCTGGATGAACCCTCAAAGGTTGCAAGAATGTTAAACACCTTCTAAATCCCCCCTCACATCTCTCTGTGACCAAGTGAGTGCAAAGGTTAGGTAAGTGTGATGACATTTAGAGGCTAAAAAAGAGCCTAGGCACAGCTGCCTTTTGTACCCTCATCCCAGAATTCCCCCCCCCCTGCTTTTTTTTTTAAATTAAATTTTACAGAAACAAACTTATTTGTTTATACCCCCCAAAACAAAACAAAAAAATACATACACAAAAAAACATCCATTCCGTCTACAAAGTAGATTGCAGTCCACCTGAAAGCTTACAGTGGAGCTGAACTATTGTATTCTAGTATAATTATACATACATGTGCATACTACTTACACCACCTAGCAGAATCTTGGAAAATAAACAAATAAAAAATCTGATTCCAAGGACTTCTTCCCTTCTTACCCAGTATCAGCTGAGATAAAATACTGATTAAACAAAATACACAAAACAAGGTTCTGCTCCTATTCAGTTTTGTGTGTTAAAGGACCAGCACTACCCCCCCCCCCCCCCCCAGCCAAGATTGTGTACATATATAATATATACATATGGAATGTGTAAAGCCTAAAGGTGGAGCCCAACTGTTACTGTAAGCGAACATTTCCAATTTTCTTTCCTTTCCTTGTCAATCAATGACCATGCAAGCTTTGCTAAACTACAACACAATGCCATACAAATTACAATGCAGTAACCTGGTGTTGGTTCACCCTAACTTGGTGTTGTTTCACCCTAACTTGGTGTTGGTTCACCAGTAACCTGTATTGGTTCACCTATAACTTGGCATTGGTTCACCAGTAACCTGGTGTTGGTTCACCCTAACTTGGTGTTGGTTCACCAGTAACCTGGTGTTGGTTCACCAGTAACCTGGTGTTGGTTCACCTATAACTTGGTGTTGGTTCACCAGTAACCTGGTGTTGGTTCACCCCAACTTGGTGTTGGCTAACCCTAACTTGGTATTGGTTCACCCTATAACTTGGTGTTGGTTCACTTATAACTTGGTGTTGGTTCGCCCTGACCTGGTGTTGGATCATCAGCACTGTCAATGTCAGACTCGCAGACAGTTGCACAAGTTTACAAAACAATCGTGATGCAAGTACAATTAAAGCATCGGACACAAAACACAGCATAACAGATGTAGACATAGGACGTGTAATGAATATTACTGTAGTGTAATGCAATGCACCAGCAGTTATTGATCAAGAGGTGAGATGAAGCAGGCAACTTTGCTATGTACACATTATGAACACAGTACTGACCATGTGTTGCATCATATTAAATGACCGTTTCTCATGCACCCAGTCTCAATGGAGAAACTTGAGTCCCTGTGGCCATTGTATAGCGCACATTTACAATATAAAATAAGGAAGTCTGATTTGTTTTCCAGGGACTGTCTCCCATACACACATGGAAGAAAAAAGCTGCTTTTGCCATCGTGACATCTATTCTCAACAACACAATATCCATTTATTAAGCTCAGTGCAGTATTGAACTGATCATTCAGAGGAGTCCTTGCATCTGTTGGTTGTATAATAAACATCTTTTGCCTCTGGCATGTTTTCCTTTCTGTGAATGTAAGTGTGTTGTGTGTGTGGGGGTGGGTGGGGGGGTGGGGGGGGGGCATCAGTGTGGGTGCGCTGATGTATTTTGTTGATAGTGCGTTTGCTATTGTACAAGCCTAGCGCTGCTGTGTTCCTTGATAGGTCAGGTGCATCATAAATGTCCTTTAAAATGATATATTGCATATTTACAACACGAGATAATAGTCGGACCATGCATGCACACAAATAAAAAGATGAGAGAAGCTGCTTTTGTCATCTGTTCTCAATCATCATAAATAATATACGGCTGCATGATACTAATAGTGCAGTATAGCGCTGATCATTTGGGGGAGTGACTTAAAGAATAGAAAAGAAGTGGATTTGCCATGATCTGTAAACTGGATCACACCAGGACATGCACTAAGCACTTCCTAATTCTAAGTTTATTCTGTCGTCCAGCTTAACATTCAAACCACTTCCTGCTGGACATCACAGTTCACATTCCTTACATTGTGACTGTTTTCTTTTGTCCGCTCAAACTATACCCAGGCAAAATTTCCCCAGTGAATTATATGCTGATTATTTTCAACACAAAAGTAGAGTCAATGATTCAATGATAGTTCATCTTATAGTTTACTACTGTATCCCCCCCCCCCCCCCCCCCAGTGAGTTAAGGACATAAGCATAGTGAGTAGTTGAATGACTCCATCCCAGTTCATAATCATGATTGTCTGTTCAGGAAAAGGATACAAATTAACATTAGCAACTGAATTTTGTTTAGCTGGAAGAATGAAGACCAACTCAGGCTGCAGAAGTGGAAAATTAAGTACTCACCTACTGGGCTTTTAAATTAGATACAATATATATATATCAAAATAATAATAATGGATACTTTGAGCGCCTAACCTTCGAGCGCCTAACGCTTACATGTTGTTTAAATGCACATTATTTTCAAAATTCAACACATACAACACGAATACATGCACACACACACACACAGAGAGTTGTGTATCAGGGCAATGGGACTGAAGAAAAGGCTTTTTATAAAGTGCAACATTTTCAAGGAAGATTTTAAACTTAAAGAACTGACAGAGGTAGAATGATGGACAGAAACAGGGAGCTGGTTCCAGATAACTGGAGCCTGGTGAGAAAGCACCGACCACTGAAACTTTGTTCGGAAGAATGGTATTCTGTACACTCGGGTATCACTGGGCCCAGATTTCTTCTCCTCTCAAATTTATGAAAAGTATATTTCCATTTTACACTCACAGATTTAGCCTCATTTTTATGGTTTTAACCCAGTTAAAATGGTACTTGATGGCATTGCTACGCAGGTGGCATTTCTCTAATTTCTTCCCTGGTAATGAACAGTTTGATCAGAGAAATCATCACTACAGAAGGGAAAATCATGACTCATCCAACAGGAGACTTTTCAAACAGCCTCCAGGGCATATATATATACATATATACATCATACTGGCAGCACTGTTTAAATACAACAAAGTGCACAGGCGGGCTGCAATGTTGAACCTGACTTTACTCAGATAGTCAGTTTTAGTACTACCAGTACACACGCTATGACTGATCTTCAGCAGTTGGGTCTTCTATGGCCCAGTGGATTGTGATCCCTGATCAATGATAAACTGCATACCCTGGCAACTGCCAACCAAAGGAGGCCACTGGTTCCCATGGAGACAATTCAAAACAGCCCAGTACTGGAAGCAGTCTGACTCTGAACCAAGGATCAATACTGAACTTCCCATACAATGTCAAACAACCAGCTTGACCAGCGATTTCAGATCAATGCTTCGTAAATATATATATATATAATATATATATATACACACACATACCCAGTGTACAGTATATTACTATTAGAATGCAGATGACCATAAATAATTTACTTATTAATCTAATTTAATGCATACAGATGATACGCTTGCAGAGAAAAAGAAATATTTCACAGATACTTCATCGAGCTGTTAAGTATCCATATATTCATGTTTTTAAAGTTTTAAAAAGATTTTACATAATTTACAAATGTGCCTTCCATGTTTAATTAAAATCACAGAAAAGTATGTAATGGAGGGGGGAGTGGTAGAAGGACAGGACACAGGCAGCGGAGTCAGTAGATATGGAGACCACAGCAGGTGGAATGGCAGCAAGGGTTTTATTCTACAGCAGCAGACAATTTTCAGCACACTCAAAATCCTCATGCGCATGCATAGATAAGAGAACGGCGCGGGCCGCAAGGAACACACGCTATCGCTACAATGAAATCGGCCCTCTGGACCACAAAATGGCTGACAATTGTGTTTCCTTGGCCCGCACAAATACAGTTTCTTCAACAATAACCAAACTAATTAAAACATGAAAAACATCAAATAAAAGCTACAGTTACAATCTTTTAAACCGTATAAACAAAATGTACACACATGACTTATCTTATTTACAACAAGAGTGGGACAACTAAATCACAACTAACACAATGTACAAAATATTAATGTTACTAAAACTTATATCAGAATAAAGTGCACGCTCCCACGGTTAAAATGGTACATATCAATTACAATACAATGCTCTGTAAGAGAAGCAAGACACACTCAAAGACTATCACTAAAACAATTGGTGCGAACTTTTGCCTGGGGCGCGTTATCTTAGTCGCAGCAGCGCTGATATGATATCATATCAAGTAGTCTATAAATACAACTTAGCTTCTACAGTACACAATACTTAATAAGTTAATTTCAACCAAAAATAAACACTAAACATGAAGTCAGCTAAGCAAAATACTATACGACTAAGTACTGATCGACACAGAATTACTTTAATCGAGTCAAAACAACGATTCACTACTATTCACTAGTACTAAACAGAGAACTGCCATGCAGACGACGGCTATAAAAAGAACAGACCTAGAGAGGCATCGGCTACTGATTAAGCTCGATCCTGCGTCTAAATAAACGTTGGATAAACATTCTAAGATGCCAAATTATATTACACATGGCTTGGTGCATAAAAAGGACTAGGTGAACAAAAAGTAGGTAAACAAACAAGCGGTCAAAATATTAAGGGAGAAAACAGATTTGAAAATGGTGCGCACCAGTGGCTATCGCCGGTCGGCTGTGTGAAGGCCATGTGGCGTTACGCTACACGCCGCCTTCAAAACAAAAGCGTCGTCTGCTCCGGTTCCCGGGTTACTACCAGTACAGCAATGAAATTGCGTGGATCTGATAACCGGGGCAGGATTATTGTAAAAACGTACAAAGAGCACTTGCTCACAAGTAAATTTCTATATTCTCAATTTTGTGATCATTTCCATTTCTCGCAGTCACAGTGCCAGGTTTCCATTCCAATAAATTTTCTGGGCTAAATTTTGTCAAAACTTTAACGATACATGAAAATTATGCCATCAGTCAGAAAGACTAAGACACTTTTTCAGTGCAAATCACTCTCAACTAATTAAATCAGTTCTTGGATTTAATTAATGTCCAGTCAACTGCATGGGGCCACCTCAGGACAACTGACTAAGCAGGATGATAAAGTGTAGAGCTTTACATCAGCAGTACATGTCATACATAACCACATCTTACTGTCATTTATTACAGATGTGGTTAAAAAAGTTTGGGGAGGCTGTACACTTTGTGTGACCTTGAAGTGCCTAGCTCAGAGCTTAGAGAACTATGAGTGTACGCTTAGCATTTAAATAATAAATGTCACATCCCATAGTTTTGGACAAGAATACAATCAAAAGTGCCCCCCCCCCCCCCCCCCCCCCCTTTTAAGCTGTGATTTTTGTTTATATAAGGCTTGGTGTCTGTTTACAGCAAAACAATCAATTATAAAACAAAACAAAAAACAAGAACATAAAAACACACACGTTCTCTCTCTCTCTCTCCACCCCAGACAAATATCTGGTACTGTATAAATTTACCAAACTGTCATCAAAAGTCTTACTTATACTAGTTATAGTTGTTTAAACTATTAAAGCTCTTCTTAGCACAAGGATGTACTAGGTTTGCCCCCTGACCCCCACTGTTGTTAACTCATTAGTTACCTTATTTTCATTTCATGATTTAATCAAATGTGCTGTGATTTTTTTTACCTTTCTCAATTTAAAAACAAAAAAAACTTTCATAAGGGCAGTACTATTTTCTTTACTTTTATTCAAAGTTAGAAACACCACTAAGTTTGCCTGACTAATGACCCACAGATTATATATGTGGATTGCCATCGCTGCATTTTGAACAGCTTTAAAGCTTAGCATCATGTGAATAGCAAAGAGGATTAAACTGATGAAGAAATCACTAAACAGGACCACAAGTTTTCAACAGCAGGCACAGTTTTAAAGTTCAGCATGTGGTAATGTGCATGCACGCAAGTGACACAGGCATGGCTGGTGGACGTGCAGACAGTACCTCCAACTGTTGTCTGCCATATCGCTGAAAACTTAGTTTTTAATCACACAAATGATGCTAAATCAATGAGCCCATGGTAATTTAAACGATACCACACTCCCAAACCCACACAGAGGACAAACGGCAGGACCCAAGGAAGGGCAAACAGGGCATATAAATACTTATATCTCTCAGGATGGCAAGGTAGATCAATCTCCCAATCAATCCCCCAGCCACGTGCAGCTGTCTTCATCCACAGCTGTCCAACATCAGTATATATCTTCACCTCAGTGCATGTGTTGAGGCTCTTGAACACATGCACTGGATCAGTGTACTATTTATAATTTATGCTGTGCAAGCATATATATATATATATCTATAAAATGTAGAACTGTGTGCCCTACACTGGCACATAATTTCAACATATATATATATAATATATATAAGTGACTATGCCATGGCTAGGGTAACTGGAAAATAAATTAGGTTATTTTTATCTTTCATAAAATTTAGTCTGTGCCACAATGCAACTGAAATACTTCAATACCGAAATCAAGTCTCATTCATGATCATAGTTCAGGAGCTGTGTGAGAGTCGAGGTGGCCGTCCTGGGCTGTCCATCCTAACGAGCCTTTTGGTTTCTGTGGACGTAAAGCTATACTGAACCACACTTCGGCATTGGTCTCGGTTTGTCCCTAATATGTCAACCGACATCCGAAGCAACACTACCTACCTACCATTCATGATTCAAACATGTACAGAGCAAACGTTTGAACAGGCAAGTCATATTAAAAACTCAGTTTTTTGTTTTAATTCTCATGTGGGTGTGACCTCAAAGTAAGCATCTAGCCAGTGAAACTGGCATTCAGAGTGTGTAAAGCCCACTGGAGGTATATATTTTTGAGTGAAGCAGATGATAGGGTGAATTTTGTAGTGGCTGTGGTGTTTGATACTAGAGCCAAAAGACAACAAAGAGGCATGGTACACTAATAGACAAATCTTTGGCATAAACTATATAAAGTGTTTTGGAGCTTTTTGAAGTTATATTGATTATATATATATGTATATATGTATATATATATATATATATATATATATATATATATATATATATATATATATATGCACTTGTTCAAGAAATAAGCATGCATTGACTCAACTGACAAAAACAAAACACAGTAATCTAGGACAGTTGGAGAGCTTACAAACACTGAATATATATTATATGTATTTTGTAGTTTCAATACAGCCATATCAATGGTCAGTTTGTGTATTTAATTTCTGATCAGTGGGATTATTATTTTTCTGGTGGAAACAATATATATAGTTAGTTGTCATATAACACACGTATTACTTTTTTTAACCTGTTACCTTTGATATTTTTCTCACTTAACATTGAAACTGTCAGAGAATGTGGCAAAGTACAGTGAGTTTGTCTAGAGCAGAGAATAGGATTTAGCAATAATATACAAAAGTTGTCTATTAACATTTATCACCCTACGATATTAATTAGTGTGCTTCCCACAACAGCAAATATATTGCTGAGACACTGAGTCAATCTGCTGGAACCAGCCAGATGAGAAGCCAGTGTGTATGGCCACAAAATTTGATGGTCAAATTTAAGTTGTAAACTTGAACTCAGTTTAAGTCTTGTGCAGAAGTCCAAGCCAGCTAATGAGAAACAGTTCAAGAGTTTGTGAACCTGCCTTTGCAAAACCAGACCTGCAATGCTTCAAGTTGCTCACCAGGTTGGCGAAGAGCATTTGGAATGCAAGAAGTGTCCATGAGGCTTCATGATGTAAGCTGGTGTTTTACACCCAGTCAACCAGTATGGTTATATGTTTGTTTGTTAATCGCTTCACAAAGTCCTATCTACATGTCAAACTTTTAACCCCTGTCAAGTTTCTAAACTGGTACTGACCTCCATCTTGGCATTGCTCCACCGTGGGATCTCAACCACCATGTTGAAGGTCTTGGACTCTGCATTGGCATACAGTGGGATGTCATGGAATGGAGAAACAATGTTGCCATTTTGGGCCTCTGGAAGTCAAACACAAAGCAATACATGATGTCATGGAACAC